>JBANCV010000079.1:83153-98298 GCA_037040105.1 Amiota albilabris | reverse complement strand
GAGAAAACAAAAAAAAAAAAAAAAAAACATATATATATATATATATATATATATATATATATATATATTATTACATTTCACTTTTCTTGCTTATCTATTTGTTTTTCTCTTGCTTAACTTGGCTTGAATTGACTAAGCTCAGCTTTATTTAGCTCAGCTCAGCTAAGCTTGGCTTCGCTCGCTCCTAATATTTATAAACTTTTCTCTGTTGTTGCAACCCCTTGAAGCAAATTCCTTCCATAAAATGGGGCGGGGAAATTGGTGATCCTTGGCCTTGGACAAAATCTAATCCTATCGGACACAAGCCTAAATCACCACAATTCTTTGTTCTGTTTTATGTTGGAAAATTGTTTTTTTCTTTATGTTTTTTTAACTTACTATATATCATTCATATAAATATATTATAGATATAAGGTATGTGGCCAGTTCGTTCATCAATTATTGCATTATAGTATTATTACAATATTTTCAATGTTTTTGTTGTATTTGTATATGTATAATGTGTTTGTTTGTATGTATGTGTGGTCTGTGTGTATGTGTGAATGTGTGTGTGTGTGTGTGTGTGTGTATCTATGTGGATATAGTAGTTGTATAATGCAGCATCAGTGCTTGATTATCAAAAAAAAAAAAAAAGTATATATATATATATTGAGAAAAAAAAACAAAGGAATGGAAATACAAACAAACTTAAGAACAACAACTTTTATAGGCAGGCGCCTTTTCATTATTACGACGATCGATCACAACACGTTCCGGATTATCAGCTGATTCCCGGCCTGCTGTTTTATCCAATATGGCTTCAGCGAGCTCACAAAATGCTCGCTCAATATTTATGTTGGATTTGGCGGATGTTTCCATAAAGCGAATGCCATGCTCACGAGCAATCTAAAGGAAATATGAATATATGGAATATTAAAATGGAAATTAATTTGAATAAATAAATAAGTAAATTTAATAAAAATAAACCTGAAACATTAATTTGCTTTTCATTATTTTGAAAACTGTTTATTAGTTGATTGATTGGTGGTAGACTTGATTTGCTTTTCTTTGCTTATTTAAATAAATTGAGATCGACACATGTTTCTTGCTTGCTTGCTTTCTTATTATTTGTTTGTTTTTGTGTTCCATTCATAACAATAATAATAATAACAACTAGATTCTGCTTTACGCAACAATCAGAAATGCAATTTGATATGACACAATCCGCCAGTCAACCTCAGTTTTCTATTTAAATTTCCACATATACACAATTGCATAAATGTACAAATAATAAATAGAATTCTTGACAACAAGGCCACACCACCATCATACTACCAAGAATATTATCGCCGCCACCGCTACTATAACATATGTAAGTCACACACAATATCAATTTACAAATGGTTTTATATTTCATATACATATTTTATATATAGATACGTAAACTACAATCAGACTCCTCAATAGCAAAAACTTCTCTCTATGGTATATTGACAAATGAATACCAGAATCTCAATAGAGCTTCAATTATCGGTTTTCCAACAATAGATTCAATTGAAGCCCCAGAGCAAAATTGAGAATTGACTTCTGTATAGAGGAAGTGATTCTATGGCTACAACGACGATTTCGCTCTAAAGGAGTCCTACTGCATTTACATATTCATACATATATACATACGTAAACATACATACCGCTTCACCACGTTCTTTGCTAACAACACGTTTATCTGTCATATCGCATTTGTTGCCTAAAATCATCTTTTCAACATCCTCATTTGCATGCTATAAATGAAAGAACATACGAATTGAAATAACATAAAGCATAAATAGAATAGTATAACAAAAAAAATACAGATTAGAAGAAGCTCACAAATTGGAAACACTTTCAAGTATTGAAATTTGAATTTCTGAATTGTTCGCGGTTTTAATAATAATCAAGTGATGTGAAAGATAGTCCAGAGCTGGTCTAGTATTGAAAATTTCCTGTTCATCAATGGCCTCGTCCACATGAAAAGAAAGTCCTACTTCGTCCGTATAGTCGCCGTTGTCTACAAACACCCAACTGTTTGAATCAAATCAATTTCTTGTAATAGAGCTTAAGTTGGTCTCCTACTATTTGCAATCATTCAGCAATTCAGCAATTTCGACTTGAATTTTCATCAATATGGCTTCAAGAGTGATGAAAAGTAACTGATGTTAATGATTTAAGCTATTATAACTCTACTTGATTCTAATAAAAGGATGATTCTAATATAAATATGCTGAAATTTCTAATTTGTGAGCATCTCATGTGCTTTGATTAACGGAAATTATTGTACATAATGATGAGATAGTATGGGATGATAGATTGGGAATAACGTGTTTGAAACTTACCTCGTCTATATTCCGTAACCATTTTACTATATTCTCAAAACTTTTCTCATTTGTTATATCATAAACAAGCATTATGCCCATGGCGCCTCGATAATAGGATGTAGTGATTGTGTGAAAACGCTCCTGGCCGGCAGTGTCCCATATTTGCAATTTAATTTTTTTGCCCCTGAGTTCAACTGTTTTTATTTTAAAATCAATTCCTGTAAAAAATGGTTAAAAAAAACAAAACAAAGGTTATTTTCCAAAAAATAAAAAAATTAATTTCAAGTAGCAAGGCAACCTGGCTGGCAAGGTCATTCAGTTAGTTAGTGAATAAATCCGTCAGTTCGTCAGTTATTCAATCAGTTAGTCATTGAGACAATAAGTTAGTCAGTTTGACAACCATTTAGTCTTTCTATTAATCAGTTAGTTAGTAAGTAAGTGAGTCTGTACGTCTGTACGTCAGTTAGTGAATCAGTTAGTTAGTGAGTAAATCAGTGAATCAGCCAGAATTCATTTCAGTTTGTCAGTCAGACTAATCAGTTAGTCAGTAAGTCATTTCAATTCGACAGTCAGTCTTATCAATAAGTAAGTCAGTTAGTTAATAAGTTCAGTGAGTCAGTCATTTCGTCAGAAGAGTTTGTATACAAATCATTTAAGTAGAGGTATAAGGCACCTCACCATCACTTTGATTGTTTGTTGTAATTATTTGTATATACTTGTATATATTTTTATTAATTTTTAAGTTTATTTTTATTCTTTTTTATTTTGTGTAAAATGACCCCACAACAGTCTTGACCTTGTTAACAATAAAACCAGTATGTGGTGCGGTGCGTAAGATATAAGTCCAAAGACTAGTGTCAGCCGTCGTCAATGTAAAGCTTTGTTGTGCTCGCTCTATTATCATATATCATTCATTGTCATTGCCGACAGACAAGAAGACAAACAACAATAATAATATTGCATATTCTCGTATTGCTGATATTATGTAGGAAAGAGCAGCCAGGTCTTGGTTAACAACAACCACGCCCATGTTTGGGCAATTCACTCACGCAAATCCTTTGGCACGGATGCATTTGACACAAAGGAATTTGGTAAACTAGATTTTCTTTGTAATAAATGTGTGAGTGCGTGCGTGCATGAGTACTCACCTATTGTTGAAATGAAGGTGGATGTAAAGGCATCATCCGAGAATCGAAAGAGTATACAAGTTTTTCCAACGCCCGAATCGCCAATCAGCAACAGTTTAAATAATAAATCGTATGTTTTCTTCGCCATTTCTATATATATTCGATTGCTATTTGGATATTGTGATTGATGATTAAATGATTTTGTTTTAAGTCTTTTTAAACGGCGGATTTGGAACACACAGCGCAATGTTAAATTGCGTCAAACTTGTAAAACTTAAAAAAACACCTAAGACCACAGTACGGTACGGTGGTGAAAACGGTATGCTGATGAAAAATTCACCATAGAAATCAGTTCAGGTATGAGTTTCACCACACCACATAAAACTAAACTAACAGCAAAATTTCTTCTTATCTATTATTCCCTATTTCATAATGGATTTGAACATGTTTTATTTTATTAACATAGTTATACAAATTAATTTGTTAATTATTCAAAAAAAAATTAGTAGATTCAATTTCAATATTTATTTGTAACCTGCCCTGGTCTCGATATGCAAGAACCACAATGTAAAATGACACATGACTCGATATCATATTTCACTTGTCTCCAGCCCTGGTATCTTTATGTTATCGATTGATCGATCAAATTTCTATGATCTAAATAAAAATAAATGAATTTATAAGAATTGAGTATGAAATAATGATTAAAAAAAGGAAAAAAAACTACTCCATGGAGTTACAAATGATGTTTTCTTTGTGATTTTTCAATTAAAATAAAATGCTTATGACACATTACATACTACCGGCATTTTTCGATTACAAACTACATATGGTATATAGCATAGAATCAGCAGGTTTCTGTTCTCCTCGTGTCAAAACAACATTTTTACGAATTCAAATTTGCCGCGCCCCGGCTGAGCAGGGTTGCTATTTCGTACTCACACAGCTTGCACACACACATACACGGAGAGAGAACAAATTCATTCGCCACTGAAAGCGATGATGGCTGTCATTGCACACATTTCAAGAAGAGGAAGAGATGTGTGTGGAAAAAATTAAATACAATTAGGAAAACACGAAACAACAACGAATTTAATTAAAGCAAGGAAGCAACAAAAATCCGAATGGAAACCAAAGGGAAAGTCTTGTAAGAAACGAACGAAGAACGTTGACGGAGTACGTGTGTCTGTGCCTGCCTGCCTGGCTTCTTGTAACGCCGCCGCTCCCAGTTGAAAAACAAAGCTGCTGCTGTTTCTAAAAGGTGTGGAGGTGTGTGTATGGTGTGTTTGAGAGAGTGGTTTAAATACATCGGGTGGAGGAGGAGCAGCGCCGGTGGAGGAAACAAACAAATATCAACATTAAGTTAAGCAGGCAAGTGGGTTTCGCCAAAACCTTGTTCTCCGGTCAAGTTTAAATAGCCTAAACATTGTGACATTGCCAATTAAAGTACTGCTCGATCTCAGCCTTAGTCTTTCTTTTCTTTACTCTTTTACGTTCGCTCATATTTGCCATTTCATATACAAGTGCATACTTAGTTAGTTCAACAATCATCTATCTACAATCAACCAAAAGTTATAATATGATTACAAGTGCCTCATACAAATGCTAAATGTGCAAATGCTAAACTAAATCCTTATAAGGAATTAAATATTGCAACAAATGTGGTTGTGGATAACGACGACAAGTAGCCGCGCAGTCGGCATACATACGCGTATGGCTGACCGTCGGACAGTTTGTATCAGTAACAGAAACAACAATATTTATAATTTCAATGAAAACTTGTCTTACATGACTATTGTGGCTATTTGTGCATATTGTCGGTTATCGGTGCGCCAGTTCTATTACACGTTAGGCAAAGAGATCGATGTCGTTGCCGGTGTCGGTGTCGGTGCAACCTTTGTTGGGCTACTTACTATATATTGACCCAATTAATTGGCATTGTATATATTTATTCGTAAACTTATTGAATTCATTTTGATTTTTCTTTGTTTTAATATTACAGATCTAGTAAAACTGAGCAACGCATCAAAATTAGTGCCAGCGATCATAAAATAGTTATAGTATATAAGCATTGGTGGATTAGTAGTAATGGATACGACAAGTGCAGCCGGGAGGCGGCGTAATAATACACGAGTTAATGCTGAGGATAATGCACTCGATCAAATTACAAAAGAGGTGAGATCTTTACAGGAACATATTAATTGGTGATGTTAAGAAAAAAGAAGTAGAAAAGGAGCCCTTGCTATGACAGCAACCTTCTATAATGTCTTACTTAAACTGGTCGATTGTATCAGTAAAATAATGTTGACTTACGTGCGATTTCGTCGGTATATCAATTTGCAAGTGATCAATTAAGTACATCCGATCGTTTCGATGTTCTATTCACAAATGAAGTCACAAAGTGACTTCAATGTACATATAAATATTGTAGGACGCTGCCTAGCGCTAACAGAACTATTATTCAAGAGCCGATAAACGTTGCGTTGAATGTAACACTAAACAAGAAAGCATAATAAGACAGCAATATTGAATAGTAATGAAATTGAGTTATTCGAAACCTTCATTCCCTCAATTTTTATTGTTTATATTAAAACAGTATAAACAATCATGATATATCAGGCTATAGTTAATTGCATAACTTTTCTTATTGGAAAACATGCTAGTAGACAGGGGTTTTGTATCAACGATTTTTACAACAGATGTTTGAAATATGAGGAAGTGAAGATGATATGATACCTTCCCAGCTTCTTGCTACACGACTTTGGCATCAAATGGTCTCCTCTTCTCTCTAACTTTCTGCCTCCTATTTTTTTATTATACACAGATTTTATTATTTATATAAGAATGATGTACACTAGAGCACTGCAGGATTGTATTCACATTTTCCACTTCAATATACACAGTAGTGCATTGTAGTCAAATTTAATAAACCCTATATTCACTGCATAATGTACACCACTTACAAACGAAAGAACAAAAGTATAACTTTTTGTTATACTCACTCTGAATGAATGCTATGCGTATGCTTCATTTACACACGAACATACGAAATAAAACGATAAGAGTATAATAAAACTGAATGGAATGACATGAGTTTAGTTGTATAGAATCAATGTCTATTAAACCTATAAACTGGACAAATAGGTCACGAAATTATCTATTCTAATTACATATGAATATGTTTAGTAGTCTTCGGTATAAAGTGAACGGATGCTTAACTAAAAAATATTTCAACAAATAATAAAAATAACGTGCTCAGTGTATTTATAGTGTAGACTTAAACCTTATGCTCTTAATTTATTGCACACTATTCAGTGTTCATTCTTTATTTAAAAAAAAATCACCACTCACTTAAAGGAGTATAGCTAAACATGCATTCATTCCAGAATGAATGATTCATATGCCATTTTTATAGCATTCCTGTAGGCCTCTTATGTGCACTGCAACCTAAAAGTCTAATATGATGCCCTTGTTTTATACGAAACTTATCTGAGACGAAACTCAAATAGGGAATTCATACCCATTAGATTAATACAGATGAGAATATTCACTTCCACCCATTCAGAATGTACATATTTTGTAAAGTATTTAAAACTCAGATCAAAACGCCAGACATCCACTTCCTGTTATAATGTGGAGTTAGGTTTTATTATTTTCCCTTCAGTATCTGTAACTAGGGTGTGACGCAGCTTATTGAAAATGTGAGTCTCTACAGTGATGACAACTTCAAAATGCCGGTTAAGATCCTCAGCTTATTTTTAATATATAATAATGTTTTAACCCACTTACTACTGGAGAACACAGCTTCTATATACATAAATTCAAATTACAAAACTTTGAAATTTTTTCATTTAATTAAGAAGATGTAGAGAATACTATAATCCAATGATGTAACAAATATTCGTATTTACGTTCACAAAATCAAGCGAATATTTGACTGTCTTCAAGCAAATCTAAAATATGCTTTATAACACACTATTCAGTCAACATGTTTCTTTTTTAAAATGTACATTATATCTTGGATTAATGAAGACTGCCTTGACAAACTATTAATAATATTTAAGTTTTTAAAACTGAAAGTTTTGTAATGAGATCAGATCCTCTTTCAAAAAGTCTGTCGTGTCAATAATCCTTTGATCGGATGAATCAAGATTATTAAGAACTATTTCCAAAGTGGTGATGAAGGGATTTACTGATAATACAGAAATATTAGCCGGACTTAATTCTTTCATTATTTCTTCAATGAAGTCTTAGCAAACTGATAGGTTTTTCAATGAGTAACCACTCTTCAGAAATCAATTGGAGAATTTGAATTTTTGTTTATGTTTAAACCAATAAAGACTCTTTGCTTTTCAAAACTTTTTAGTATATGATAACACACTCGTGTATAATCTTGAGTGGTGTTTGCTTATAGCCTATTCTGTAAAGTTCTAAGCTCGTCTTGACCAGCATTCCAATGATGAAAATGTGTTGCCATCTTTTTGCATTTTGTTATGGCAGCCGTGACAATTACTTGTGCTTTTCAACCCTTCTTTTAACAAGTTTTGAATCTTATTTGAAGCACAGTCAGTCGATGTGTTGAACATTTAATAAAATGTTTCACCTTTTTTCATGTATGATGGCTGTCATTGTCTTGTGTAATCTCATGACAAGTAAAACTTAGCGAAACCCAAGAACAAGTATTAAACCAGAAGTCACACTAGTAAATGACAAAACTGAATATTCAACGACTTAAAAATTTATTATGCCATAATTTATGGGCCTATAATCGGTCATTATATAATTGTAAATTGGAAATTTAATAGTGCAGCTCTTTTCTAGTTGGCCATTTTCTTCAATTATAAAACTGATTTTAATATTTGACATCATATTCAAGCCATTAGACACCTTGTTTTTTAACTAAATTGAGGAAGTCCTGTACATCCCGCACAATTTTTTTATATATAAACTTAAAATTCACGTTTTTATAAGCGATGATAACATCGGTTTAGACGACTTCGTCGTATGCTAGTCGGATTGAAAGTGAATATATTTTAAACAATAACTTCTTGTCATTATAGCCAGAATGTCGAAGTCGCTGTATTCGAATTCTACTGTATATTCAATAATTTCAATGGAACTGATTTTTATTGATTTCTATGCATCAAAAAATATCAAATTTTGCCAAACAAGTCTGATAAAACTAAACAATTCAAATTAAAACATAATGTTTATATACATATGTATATAGTATACCTGTTTATGTGAATATTATAAAGTTAATTCGATTTAAATTTTATAATATGTCTTATATGTAATATACATATATTATGAATATAATGGGTTTAGTCCAGTTTCTTTGTATTTTACAAATTTGAAAATTATTCAACTCTCTTATATTAAGAAATGTGAATTACGCGCACTGAATCACGAACAACTGATAGCAAAAGTTGTAGAGTAAACTCGCTTATGTTATTTTCTTATTTTCTGATAAGTAATTCAAAGTATTCTTCTATATGCCATGAATAAAAATGGAATTTGTCATAGAAGCCAAAAAAAAAAAAAACGCAATAAATGTATATAGAGAACTAAATGCTAAGTAAGAAGTAATAGTATCTTGAAGTCAAGCAACAAGCAAATAATCAAACAAACCTTATAAACCCCTCTATGGCATTTAGTTTGACTGCTGCTGCAACTGCTGCGATAAAAAAATAGAAAAAAAATAAGAGAATCAAAATTTAACACATTTCATTGTTATTAAAAAACCAGAAAGAAGGGTATCTTCGCTACGCCGAAGATGTAATACCCTTCACGCATCCCCTAGAAAACGTTTTTTATAAGGGAGCTATGCGATCCAGTAATCCTAGCAACTTGAAATTTTACATGGTTAATCAAAAAAAAAAAAGAACTCAAATAAGAACATGAATTTGAGTAGGGGTTTTGTATAAGAAATTCCCCTCCTGATAGTCCCATGGTTTTGAACTTTAAGTGACTTATGTAGATTAGTCAAGTATATCTAGTGTCAAAAGTTTTTCTAATATAAACATGAATTTAAATAGGGGTTTGTATGGAATGGCTGATTCCGACAAATGTGCTGCGTATGGTAAAAAAAAATCTTCGTGAAAAATATCAGCTCCCTCGCTCAAAAACTGAGGGACCTATTTTCATATATACAGATGGACATAACTAGATCAACTAGTCTTATCGCCGTGATCAAGAATATATATATACTTTATGGGCCATCCGATTTCTCCTTCTGTGCATTACAAACTTCATGAAAAACTTATAATTCTATTCACTACGTGAAGTATGATGATAAAATATTAAGGGGAAAGAAGGAAAGTTTATGTCCCATATTTTATTTGGTTATTATTTTATTTTATTTTTTTAATCTTAAAGCTTTCTGGGCTTGACTGACTCAGAGGCGCCACACTGCACAAGACTTTAGGACTCTAATTGTAAACCTTAGAGAGAGAAGAGATAACTCTCTCGTTTTGCAAACATTATTTGTATCAAGATACATACATATGTATGGATGGTATAATCAAGAAAAGAGAAAATTTTGCAAATGAATAAATAAACAAATCTAAAGAAGACGTGACAGAACTGATTTCTTAAATAAATATTATTTCGATCGATTATAATGTTTATTTCAAGTTAAGTTTTAGTTTGTTTATGTCTCTGTATATAAATTTGCTGAATTCGACGCCTTTTTGCTTACTGCATAGTACTTATAATAATAAATAATAACACACATCACTCAATAAGTCTCCTATCTAATAAAGAAAGAAATATTTTTTTTTTTTTTTTTTTTTTTTTTTTTTTTTTTTGAAACTGAACTTTGTTCATATATATTCAAATAGAGTGATTCATTGCAATGCTCCTTTAAATCTCGATGCCTTTTTTGTAGAACGATATGTTTTTAATCTTAAAATAGGCCTTAGTTTTGGCAATCACTTTAAGCACTTGGAAGTATGGGCATTATCTTGATTTAAAAACACTATTTTCTTTTGTATGTGAGGGGGATTTTGTTTTGGTATTACTACACACAATCGATCCAATAATGACATGTAATATTCGCTAGTTGATAGGTTAACTTTTATCAAAATGGTTCAGCATCATCGGTGCCGTTGCTTTGCTTTACTGATATTTTGCTCATCAAAATAAGTTTCTAACCGAAACTCGCATATAACCAATGTAATCTGTAAACTAATTTTCAAAACGTCAACGTGTCGTTTGAAGATTGGTATAGGTTTGACAAAAGTGTTGTGCTGCCATATTTTCCGAACAAAACAAAATCTTCGATTTTATAAGCTACACCAATCATTCAGGTTTTCCTATCCGAAAAGTATACGTATATATTCAAGCAATATTATTATAAGAGATTTTTTTGCATTTGCCTTTTAAACTTCACCCGATTTTGCAGTTTTCTTTGCACTAATCTTTACTTTTTCTATCACACAAAAAGCTACTTCATTAGATGTTTAGTTGAATATAAGTCCAAATCAAAAACTGGTTTAAGTTCTAATGTTCAAGCACCAAATGATTTTAAGATCGTCAATGAGGTGCTCTTGGAAAAACTATAGAAATTGAAGAATGTGTGCCTTTAAAGAAATAAGTATATTTGTTATTCAGTTCGATGATAACTTTCATACAAAATAGATAATGCAAAATTTAATTCTTACCTTTTAACCAAAAAAACCAACATTAAATTAACACACTGATAAATTTTGAAATCGTCTTGCCAAAATAAAGATTTTTTGTTATTAATATTTGTTATTTAAAGTTGCATTGTTGTCATCGTCTTCATCTGAGCTCGCATCTGAGTTTGCATCCTTTGCCACTGGCTTACCGTTGCAACTGACAGCATACATAAGCCCATTTTCCTTTTTTAACTCCTCTGAGATCAAAGAATCCTTTATAATGTTAATAACTTCCTTTTCCAAAAGACTTTTCTTGCAAATACGATAGTTTTGGTGAATGTGTTTCACAATTGTATCAATATCGACTCCGTCTTTTTGACACAATAAAGCTTCGCGTATTGCTTCTTTGAGCATTTTAATAAAAATATAGGCCCAGTATTTTAATAAAATAATATACTTCCTTGTTAAGAAGATTTGGAAACTAAAAATAATTTTTTCAAATTTTTGTTTATATAGCAAAATTGTTTTTTCAAAGACTACCTCCTAGATATTTTTGTATTTTCATTAACTTTCATTCAATAATTCATTTCAGTTGTCTTTATTTTAACAGATATGTATAATTCATAAAAATTCTTAAAAACTATAACTTATATTTGAATAGAATAACGCTTAACATCTATGTTTATCAAACCGGAGACATACTTATTTATTGCTTGATTTTATATACTTTTCTTAAATCGAGGAAAATAAGAATCTTCAAAGCATTCAATCAAAATTAGAATGAAAAGAGTATAAATTGATATACAGTATATACGTCGTATATATGTAAACATAAAAATGGTAGAAAATGTTTCAAATCTGTTGAATGATTTTGTTTGATCATGAACATAAAAACAACTTAAAAACCAATAATAACTTATTACAAAGGTTTTATTTTTTACCCCAAAAATAATCGATTAAATATGTGTGTATGTATTTATCTCTTATAATAAGGAACGCAAAATTAATTTATTACATAGAAACTGCTTTGTACAAAATCGGTACATTTTGGTACCGTGTTTACCTTCACCAACTTTTATTTAAAATATATTGCAATTTGTAATTTTGTTCTGGGTTATTTTCTTAAATTTTTCAACCCCGTACAATATTAAGGATGGTACATTCTCTTCATATCCAAAAAGTATCGAATTACATCCGTGGTTCCAGTCTGAAGTTTTTTTTTTCTGTTACCATTTTTATTATTTGGAAATCTGCCTGCCTATTATGTTTATAATTTATTCTAGAAGTTTGTAATATTCTAATCTGAATATGAAGTCTTTGTGCATATTAGAAGAAGACGGGCAAACATAATGAAAAATTATATAAATAAATCACTCATGCTGTGCATGTTAGACAAATATTTTTTTGTGCATAATCAAAACGCACACCGCACTGCTGGTTTAAGACAGATGAATATTTGGCAGCGTATTCCGATCATGACTCAGAAACATATACATAACTCCAAATTTTGCATTTGATGTTTGCAGGTAGTTTTTGATTTAATCGAACTCGAACCTTGGAGTAAGAGATATGCCAATTATTACAATAAATCGGGTAAATAATTCATTGATATACCAATATTTTGTACTTATATGAAGGTTTATGCTCACGAAATTACGTCTAAATGAGTCGAGCGACGGCAAAGAAGACTTTGAAAAAAATTTGAATAAATCTGCTGCTCACGGGTAATTAGGAAAATTTGCCAGAATTACATTATCCAAACGAATCGGTGGGTACAAAATCACCTAATGTCATTATTAGATGTTTAATGCATATGGTGGTTATTCATATTTAGGCAAAAATCAGTAACAAGGGCATTATGAAATACATTTTACAATTGTATGAAGAGAATATAAGTTTATACAATTTTGATATTATTCATTAACAAATAATGTTATGAAGCTACAAAAATTCGCGCTCTCTAAATCAAAGAAATAAAAATTGAGCTTTGAAATTGTTTATTATTTTTGTCGCTAAGTTTTTTGTGTCTTTCTAGAGAAAACAAAAGAGTTAAAACAAAACAAAAGCAATAACAACAACAACAGAAACATAAACCTAAACCCATGTAGTACAAAATAAAGAGCATAAGTCGGTGCCATTATGTACTATCATGGGCAAGGGAGCCGAAGACTTTGACGAGGGTATCGTCGTATGATAGACGGACGGACAAAGAGATCTACCGTATTCGTCAACGCGTTTTGTTTGTTTCTTCATCCTCAGTTCACATTAAGTTTTCTACTAAAGGGAAGTACATTAATTTCAGTTGCACCGAAGTTTATATGCCTTTCACAAAAATATTTTGGAAACATTATGAAAGAGGTTACTAAACAGACAACTAAATGTTTTAGTATTATGATTTTTACAATTTATATGCCTGATGTAGTACGATCAGATTAATTTGTTAACTGGACCTGTAGGGACCTTATTTATTTACATGTAATCTCGGAAAACACTATAGCATGATATCTTCAAAGCTCATTAACTATTAGAAGAGAATACTGAGGAATATAGTAAAACTCACAATGCTTATTATTTGTAATTAGAAAACAGAATAACGAAAGTTCCGGATATTAGAAGTTATATGTATACATATAAGCATTAATAAATTATATAAATTTGCAAACCATTGGGAGATTGTAAGGTGCTCAGATATCTTTGCTATGACATCTAGATGTTGTGCTGGAAAGGTCTTATATCAAAAGAACCTTACACTTATTTTCGAGACCAATATCTTAAAGATATACTCTTACATTTTCATTAAATCACTCTAGAAAATAGTTTTTGTATGACTTTTTTGTTGTTAGAAATCACAGCGTGTTGTAAAGTTCTTTGATCATCAGTTTTTCATGGATAAACTCCGATTAATAGAGGAAATGAATGAATTATGGTAGAAAGAAGGAAATTACGATTATCTTGCATCACATCTATCAGATGTAATCGCTTGATGGTCCCTTATGTGTATTATATTAAACAAAATAATCTCACTAAACCGTTTGATGATGATCTGAATAACTCTACTCTTATTAAAAACATTACAAACAACACGTCAAAGTCTATTAAGTCCCATGACATTATGTGTGAAAGGTACAGAAATCTTATTCATTTGTGGCTCGATCAAGCGACTGAGCTTGAGCTTTCAGCAGCGACACCGATAACTACAACTACAGCATGAGATGGAGAGCGAGAGTGAGAGTGAATGTGCGAGTGTGTGAGCGAATAAGTGAGCAAGTGAGTGAGGGAAAGAGTTAGTTAACTTAACGGGTGTGTGATGCAGTCGGAAACGATATTAGCAAGCGATCGCATGGTGTGCGGAGCTGCTTTGAAGCTTTTTCTTGCCAGTTTATCTTGTGTTATTGTTGTGTATTATTAATGAGTTAAAGTTTATTTGAGTTGAGAAAAAATTCTCAGTTTTGCTGATGATTTTCTAAGAAATCAAAACCAGTAACAAATCCAGCAAATAAGCAAACCAAATATCTGATCTGAGCTGAGAAGCTTATATCCAAGTGACAAGTGACAATTGGACTATAAATAAGACTTTTAAAGCAAATATAAAAAATTTTGTGGAATTTTATCAAAAACAAAAAACAACAAGATGCCCCCAAAACGTGGAAAGGGTAAAGCAGCGGCAAAAACAACAACGCCGGCAGCTGCTGCTAAAGAGAAAAAACAACAAAAGCCAGCAAGTGTGAAAGCTAAGGAAGAAGTGGCAGTGGTATTAAAAGATGATAACAGTATAAACAAAGATGTGAAAACAAAAGTTATAAATGACTCTACTACAACTCCTCCATCACCTCCAACACCACCACCAATAGAAGATATGGTTATGGGCCCACCAGTACGAGTACCAGCTCCAACACCACCACCAATAGAAGAAATGATTATGGGCCCACCAGTACGAGTACCAGCTCCAACTCCACCACCAATAGAAGAAATGATTATGGGCCCATCAGTACGAGTACCAGCTCCAACACCACCACCAATAGAAGAAATGATTATGGGCCCACCAGTACGAGCACCAGCTCCA
>JBANCV010000079.1:0-83053 GCA_037040105.1 Amiota albilabris | reverse complement strand
AGTACCAGCTCCAACACCACCACCAATAGAAGAAATGATTATGGGCCCACCAGTACGAGCACCAGCTCCACCACCACCACCAATAGAAGAAGTGGTCTCGGGCCCACCAGTACGAGCATCGGTAACAACATCGAGATCAAACAGCAATGAAATCATCGAAGAATTTGATTTCAGTGATAGCGACCTACGTGCCCTAAGTGATGATGATGATGATGATACTAATGAAGTTGACTCAAGTAAAGTTGATGACAAAAACGAAAATATAAAAAATGATAATGCACTCGCAAAGAATATTGAAACCGCAAATAACAAGAACATTAACGACGGCAATGATAATAACAATTCATCAATTGATAACAATGATAAAGAGTCAATAAAAGATAAAGCAACAACACCAACAAAAGATAATAAAGTTGACGATTCAAGTAAATTTTATGTTGATGATGATGATGATGATTTTATAGAGCAAAAGAAAAATTATGATAATCATCAACTTAAGCAACTACTATCACCATTTTGTCCAATTACACCCGGTCGCATTGTGGATACCGGTGACAATAATGATGAGGATCATCTTGTTCATAATAAACAACTGGATAATACAAATAAGAATGCCAATAATGATGTCAATTCTTCAACTGTTTTAACCCGCGATGATGGTGATGTTAAGCTGGGACTTGATTATGATGGAAATGAACCTGACGCTGAAGCATTAGCGGAATTTTTTGATATCTCACATCCCATTGTAAGTTTACATTAAAATTTTGTTTGTTTAATGAAATGACATCATAAACATGTGGTGGCAGCGAAAAGTCGATTAGCAACGGCAACGACAAACTCATTCACTTACTCACTGCTGACTAACAAACAAACAAACGGTGGCGATTTCTACAATAGTGACGACGGTGACTATGACTACAAATTACGACGACAACAACATGACGGCCTTGTGAATGAAGTTGTTCAAAACGCTACGCGCATTGACTTTCCTAATTAAATTGGGAAATTTTCAGTTTCGCTAGATTTGTTATTTGCTTTTTACTACTGGTATAACAAATAAGCTTACATACATATATACGTAAACATATGTTTGTAATCTGCAGGGTCTCTCATGAAAAACATTTATTTTTGCGGACCTTCCATTCCAACGATGAGCCTTGTATTCGTCTCGTTGCTATTCTCATTGATTAGAAATGGCAAACCCATATTTATTAATGTATTTAATAAAGCCATAAAGAGATCTCTGGTTTACTTTAAAAAAAAGAAACAGTTGTCGAACATTTATTGTAGTGGGTTTCTATTTTATAATGAAACTCCTAAAGAACTTTTAAAAAAATGTTCGCCTATTTGGTTTGTTTTAGATTTCAGAATGCATAATGCCAAGAAAATCTCGGTCACTTAATTATTTAATGGCGAGCCGCATTCCAATGGTGCTCAATGAATGGCATAGAACATCAATGTATTATCTAAGCATATCATTCGTTCATTCATTATTCCTTCTCCAACAAAATACATACCGAACTTAGGGAATTCATTTTTTTTAAATATGTAGTGCCATTGCTAAATTTAAATTTACTATAAGTATCTGACACATATATACGCAACCAGATCAAGATCCTAGGATTACTGGATCAAATACTTCGGTTTCAATGTTGAAACCCAGTTTGTATACTGATTTTACCTTAAACATAAGGAAAATCAATAATGTAATATTTATGTATGCTTATTCGCAGTTAAAAACTATTTCTAGAGGATGAGTGAAGGGTATTAAAATATCGGCATAGCCAAAGATAACATTTTTCTTCTTCTTACTACAATACAATTTTTGCTATAGCAAGAGTTCTTAATTCGTGGACGCCCCATTGACGATTTGTATATTACAATGTAATCACCTAAAGAACTTTGAAAATTGTAGGCCTGTGAGGTGACTTCTCTTCTAGGAGGAAAAAATAACGTATTCTTTCGCAAACTTTAATAGCAGGAAAATATCATTCCTCTTGACGTGCTTGGTTCTCTAATCACATCTTTTGATCATTCTTCCTTCGTTCCATATTTTGAGATTACTTTTCTCACAGACAATATATTTAGATATTAGTCCAAATAATAGGAATCTTATTAAAAACAAACAAGGGTTGATCAACAATAGAACGTAAATATTTTCTTAATTGTCGTGTAATGTTATCAATCCATATTAGATTCAATGTGCGTTAGATTCAAGACACTATAAACTGATTCCAATTTTGTGCAAACAATGGAATAAGAATTATATATCAGTATGGTGGGCTAAATCTTGCCCGGGACGCGGAAAAAACTTTAGTTTATTTGATTGGATGACTGTTATTGATAAACTGATTATATATAAAAAAAAAAAATTATCTATATGTTTTATTTTTAATTATAGGCCGAAGCCAGGTTGGCGGCACGCCGACATGCACGCGCTGAAGCTCGGGAAATACGCATGCGTGAATTGGAGCGTCAACAAAAGGAACAAGAACAGAATGCAGACCGTGTATTTGATATGCACACATCTGTTGGATCTAGTAATGATCCTTTAACTCGTACAACACGTCTGGGATCTGGTGTACCAGCTGTAAGTGGCCTGTTGAATGCAACCCGCGTTGTTAATGCCAGTTCAATGTCATCACGAAGGAGTAGTGAAGATTCACTTGAAGAGGAGGGCAGAAGTCTAAGGGATATAAGACATGAATTAAAGGTAAGATTTGGTTTATGATGACTTTTCATTTCGAATTAAAATAATTTTTATTTATTTTATTATTGCTATAGGATGTTGAAGAGCGATTTCGCAAAGCGATGATTGCAAATGCCCAATTGGATAATGACCGCGCCTCACAAACGTTTGAAGTGAAACTGCTCAAAGACAAAATTGAAACAATGCAAGAATCATATGCGCAATTAGAACGTGAATTCAAAGAGAAATCACGTGATTATAATGCGCTCAAACGTAATCTAGATAGATTAACATTAGAGCTGAAACTGGTGCAGGGTCAGCTTAGTGAACGTGACACACTCATTGCAGAACAGGGTCTAGTGATTGTTGCCATCGAGAATACCGATTGTTCAGATGCCAAGCGTGCTCTAGTCAGCGTAGAAAACGCGAATGTTTTGGCCTCAGTGCAAGGTTCATTAGGTAAGTACATAAAAATTATTATAATACAGTACCCTTCTTTCATTTTTAATTATCATTCAGATGTACGACTCAAAAAATTTAATGAGGAAAAACAGCAACTCGTTGGCGAGGTACAAAAATTGCAAGAGCAACTGGAAGCCTACAAAAACGAGGGCAAAGGTCGCGGCAATTCATTAAATGGTCCATTAGGGTCTGATGAAGATTATGAGGCTCAAAGTATATTTCTTATATTCTTGTATTTTAATTTTAATCAAAATGTCTAACCTATAAACTATCTTATAGGAGAAGCAAACAAAATCATATCAGACTATAAATATAAATTGCAAAAGGCTGAACAGGAAATCGCTAGTCTGCAGGCGAGTTTAGCACGTTCAGAAACGCAAGTCATACGATATAAAAGTACAGCGGAAGCGGCAGAGAAAGCTGAAGCTGAACTTAAAGTAGAACGAAGGAAACTTCAACGTGAGGTGGGTACTATAACAAGAAACTAACTAATTTATTGATTGACTGACTGAGTGACAAAAATTGACCTGACCTTTCATGAAGTATATACATTGGTATATCAGAAAGTTAATCCCAGCATACATCTTATATGAAAAGTTGCTATCCATATACACATAATAAAATTAGCTATAATTTGGGCGGTATAAAATTTGTGTTATATCCCGTACTCATATATGGTATATGGATGGCAGTGGTAGAAAACATGATATCTATATATATAATAAAATTTTAAACTTTAAATATTTTGATCGTATCAAGTAAGAGCCACTCGTTGCATTCGAAATCGTACTACTAAAGATAAAAAAGCTTTATTGTGAGAAACATATAGCGTTTATTTAATCAAAAAATCAACCAATATAATCAAAAGGTATTAATTTTTAATTCAACCGAAGACTATTAAAAACAATATCTGGCTTTTTGCGCTCTTCATTCTTTTCTTTCTCTATATATGATGTTCACTGAGAGCGGGACAAGAGAGAGGCAGTATGTTTCGTTGTACATGCTTTGCATCTTTTTAAATTATTTGTTTGATTTATTTTTTCCTCAACATTGAGAGCCGGGCAACCCTGGTTAAAACAACTAGTTCTTAAATATGTCCATCCAAAACTAAATGGAAATATTCTCCAAAATGGAAAGTTTTAAATGGGGAACATTAGCAATAAAAACTTATTCTTCTGTGACCCGATGAACCCAATCAATATGGGAAAATATAATTTAGTATTAAGACTCTATTTCTACATAGACCAAATATTTGAATCCATGCACAATCTATTAGTTCGTAATATGAATAAAGTCAATGGATAATTATTTATTGTATGAGATATTGTTATTTCAATTATCCATTGATTCCATAATTCATATTAATGGATTAGATAAGGTAATGTAAGGAGGTAGTCACCTCTATAAAGAAACAAACAAACCCCGCGATTCTGAGGGATTCCATAACATTCATTTAAAATTTGCATTAAAAGATGAAACTAGAGAGTTTATATCAGTAATCTTTTTAGAAGTGACAGATCAAAAGAAAGTATTTCTATTGTAAAAATAATCTTTAATCTTCGTGAATATAATATCTTCATTTGTAATTAGAATTTAAATTGTGAGTGATGAAATTTTATAATGTCTTCTTCTATGTATCAGAAAAACTGCAATACAATAACCCTTTATTATACTAAAAATTTTCAATACAACCTAAATAGAATAGCCTAGAAGTCATAAAGTCCAGAGGTTTATTGTAAGTGCATATTTGATCATGGTAACCCTTGATACTGGGGCATTTAATTAATTAAATATTCAATATCCTTGATAGAGTCATTTTAGCTGCCCCTAGAATAGAAATGTTTTTCTTGAGAATTGGAATTGACAAAGGATGTGTAACGGTGTTTCTCAATAAAGGCCAATTTTCTTTAAAATATATCCAAGTCTACAATAACCTGTGAATAACCTCGCAAATAGAAGTAACTTCGAGACGAAGTCATAAGCATCGGTAATATTCTGGGTATATTATTCATGAAAGGTCTTTAAGATTTCGGTATTACCGAAAGGAATTTTTTATATACATAAAGTTCTAATTTTTTTTTTGTTTTACATATTATAATTATCTAATATTATCAAATTTAGGACATGTTAGTTATAAACTTTTGGGATGAATGTCATTGCCAATAGTTTGATTGATGATTGATTGATTTATTCGTCTGAAATGTGAAAAAAAAAAAGAAAAAGAGACAATGTGAGAGACAGAGAAAGAAAGACAGTGACAGAAGAGACATATGTACATACATACATATGTTATAAAGATTTACGTACTTATCTATCAACATATATAAAATAACGCAATACATACATATCTATATAACGGTATTATTATTATTTTTAGTTATAAAGTTAATAATTTTGTTGTCCTTTTCTTGATTTGAAATTATTGTTTTCTTTCACATTTCTCCCCAAACTTGTTTCTTTATTACCACTTATTATTTTTTGAATAATTTTTAGCATGTTTTTAATGCGTGATTTTAATTTTTGTTTAAGAAAGTTGAACTTGTTTTTTTTTTTTTTTTCATGTGAATACAAATCCCTCTATCATATCCATAAAACATGAATTCAGCCCAAATCGATTTTTAAAATGAGAAACAATGATTGTGATCAAATTTTCAAATCAAAAATTTTGTAATATCCTTCACCATTAGCAGATCAAAACAGTGTCTTTATCACGATGACACAGAAACACTATCCAGACTATGCTAGAGTTTCCCTAAAAATTTCATCAAAATCTATCCAGAGGTTTCGGAGTCCATAGAGCTCATACCGACAAACAGCCAGCCACTTTTATGTATTGTTACAATAATAGTTATTTACAACAATAGTTCTTTTACAAAACATATCACATTTGTGACAATATCATGTCACAAACCCATGTCGTTGACAAAGTTCCTATATTATTTATTTCAGTCCAGTATCTTATGTTTCTGAGCCATGTTAACTGCTTTCTGCCGATGTCATGTTTTCCTTCTGTTTTTCATTGCAGAATTAGTTGCAGTACATGGTATTTGCTATTCCTCTAATTCCAGTTTTTTTTTTCTTCGCAGTACTTCAGCATTTGTTACTCTGTCCGTATATGGTCTTTTTAGGATTGTACGATAAATACACATTTTAAACGCTTCTAATTTATTTATGTCAATGCTTTGAATAGTGCTTTATCTCCATGGCACGTAAAGTATAACAGACAAAACTTAATACTTACCGAATCAATGTTTCAGTTTAATATTTTTTAATTTAATTAATTTTTTTAATTTTTTTGTGTTTATAAAATACTGCTCTTGATATTTCTATTCAGGACTTTATTTCTTAGATGGATCCCAGTTTTCGTTTAACCAACACCATAAGTATTTCAAGTTTTCCACTCGAATATTTATATCTTCAACTGTTACGCTCGTATCAACGTAACTGTTCATCATTCTGAAGATAAGGTGTTCTTTACTTCTGTTAGAGCATTTTAAGCTATTGATCGGAATTTTAGTAAAGACACATCTAATTGTGGATCGTAGTCAGAGATCATAATAGTTGCCCGATTATTGGATGGTGTAGCCAGCCTAGCCTCACTGTATATTATATTTTTCTATCTGCTTTTGAAAAGAGTATTTTGAATAATAAAAATTATAAACCACAAATCGAATAACAGAGCCATGCATTAACAGATTAAACAATTATAAAAATGATCAGCACGACAAGGTAGATGTTACTATAAAAATCAGTCCCTTTTAATATTATTTATCTAGTACATACACGTCTTAATGTCTTACTCACATCATTTGTTGGAACTAAAGGTTTCCGATTGTTGTCAGAGTGAATGTATGTATATGATATGTGCTTATTTAAAGTGGCACAACTCTATTTCTTCTAAAAGGCAAAGTTCTATTGCATGGAAGACTCTCTTGTTCTATTGACCTATATGTTATGATCAGATTAAGCTCATCCCTGAGTGGGGATTGTGTTAGCCCTTCCGAATCTTTATAAATAAGTGGAAGTGGATTGGCTGGCGGTAGATTTTACAGCGTCTCAAAGATAAAGTATTGGATACTATGGCGTTCAGCTAACTTATACATAGTAAACAGACATAGGTACATGTATTGTATTATTTTATCTGCTTATGTGAAGGGTATTTCCAACAACAATTTGTGACAAAATCTCTTTATTACATATATGTATGTATATTGTTGCATTGCCTATATATTTTAACTAATCAAATGAGTTTGTAAAATTGAGTTTATTCCCTTTTTTGTTATTTTTTTTTTTTTATACCTTTCAGGAAGTAGAAGGTATAATGAAAGAAATAATTATGATGGAAATGATGCCATGGAAATTTCCATCCATAAAGTATTTGATATTATAAGCTTAATCTCTCAAAACAGCATAACGGTAAGAATCAATGTAGACAAAAGACGTATAGTCTCGGTCGTCGTCAGTCCTTAACATTTTTTGGGTTATCAAAAATGATGAAATTTTGAATGAATTAAGTAAACATTTGTCTAGGACTTTTCAAAATTCAAGGACTATAAATACATGTACATAAATACATACATACATACAATATACTTACATACAAACACATGTATACTTAGCCATATTAAACTGAGTTGTAGTTTTATAAATTGTTCTGTTTTTTTCTTTCTTTTTTTAATTATATTTCATTGAAAGGTATAATATCCTTCGGTTTATACCTGAAGTGGTTTGAAATTTGTGTGTTGCTAATTCCAATTTTTCTTTTTTTTTTTTTTTTCTTTTGTATTATATATATTTTGTATGTTTGAAATAAAGTAACTAACATTATGATGAACACGTTATGTATGATGATATCTTTTATATATAATTTTCTAAAAAAAACATTTCCATTTTTTACTTTGATAGAATCGAGAAGCAATGGAACGTTTGGAGGAGCTGGAAACATCAAATAATCATTTATTAAAACGTTTGGATAAATTGAAGAATGCAAAAAGTGCATTACTTAAAGATCTTTGACCCAAGACATCTATGGCAACAATAGCAGCAGGAACAACAACAACAAAAATGTCAGGAACAACAGTAGTGAATCAGAGACACAGCTATAATTATATAAATATGCGGCATGCAACAACGACAGTATCAACAACAATACCAACAACAACAGTAACAACAAATAGAAATAATATATTTATATCACCATTAAGAAATGGTTATGGGAATGTTGATCATGGTCATGATTATGAAAGTGCTAATAATGCTGCTGCTGCTACTGCTACTGTTGTTAATAATAGAAAAAAAGCTAGTGATGATCATGAAGATGACGAGGATCAACAACAACATAAATAAGGCCTTAGTGCGCACACTCATACACATACACACTTATTGAAACACAGTTACGTACTTAGAACAGACACAAATAGACACACACACACATATATATATATATATAGCTAACAAACACTTACAACAATAACAATAACAATAGTTAACCATCTTCACTTCTCCCAAATTTTAGTTCATTCAAAGCAAAACATTCATATAAATTTTTAGTTAGTCGCCGGCCGTCATCATTATTGTTAATGTTAATACAATGTTCTTGCTCTCTTCAACACACTCTCTCTCCCTCTCTCTCTCTCTCTCTACCAATCCAAAGCAATCACTCTGAAAGTAATATCATCATTTTAACTCTCCTCTCTCTGTCTCTTCGTTTAATGATGCCATTTATCTCGCCTCCAAACAAAAACAACTCGGAAGTTTAGTATAAAATTTAAGAAAACGACAAACACAGACACTCATCCATGCACTTGCTTACACCACCACCCACTGTATTGGGTATTTATTGAAATCTGTTTGATTTGATGTGGATCATAGAATTGGTTTGGGGTTGCGCTTTATTTAATTCTAAAACTACTAAATCTTTCAGTAGGCTTTAGTTCATTTATTATTATTATGATGATTATTATTATAATAAATAATAAATTTTTTTTTTTATGTAATTTGTATAGAACTTTAATATTTATATATTAAATTATATATATGTTTACAATTATTTATACAAACAATGATGAATCATGATGATGAATGTATGTAATTATTAATATGTTTTTATTTATAAAACAAAAACAAAAAAATAATATTATTTTTTTTTTGAGTTACAATTGATTAAAACAAAAACAAAATATATTAATTAATCAATTATTATTAATTTTTATATTCTGTATTTATATTTATATAATGATTGATATTATTATTATTTTAAACTTATGATGCAAATCAAGAAAACAATTTTAAACAAAACTAACTTATACGTATAAAAGGAAGCAATTTAACTTTTGTTTAATTAACGCGAGCGCATGCGCGCTCTCATATTTCTCATTAGTAATTTATTAATATTTTATTTAATTATTTATTAAAAACAAAAAACAAACAAAATGTGTTAAGAACAGAAAAATGCTTGCAAATTATTAATTATGTTTGAAAAAAACAAAAAGGAGAAGAATGAAAGAGATGAGACCATTATTATGTTATAATTGTGTTTATCATCATCATTAATACAGGAAGGATCATACATTATTTAATAGCAACAACAACGAAAATGAAAATGAAAAAAAACAAAGGCCTAAAAAAGAAAAAATTTCTTCTCTAAGGTTCTTTGGCATAGCGCATCACTAATTTTTATCTCTCATGAGATATTATGTTTAAATGATTTAATTATCTTTTCCATAGCGTAGCTCTATGTTTTATCTCGCATGAGATATGTTTTTAAATGATTTAAATATGTACCTATGTTCTTCTTTTTGTGGCGGCTGTGTACAGTTTGATAAGCGCTCTATTCTTAAACAACAAATGCTCCAAAGCAGCAATCAAGTGTGTATCTCAAACTGTGCTTAGTAAATGACATTAAGTTTAGTACTTATGAGAGCCACAAAAAGTTTTAGAAGCTTTGATCGCTCTGATATATGTATGTAGTTAAAGCCTGATTTGTGTATGGGTTCTATGAGGAGCAGCAGCTAAATATCCTCCTAAAACTGTTATGTCTGTTTTTGTTTAATTGTTTGTTCGAGCCTCTAGTGTCGTTTGTGTGTGTATCTATTTGTTTTTTATATGTATATTAACCCAGACCCCACTCTCAAGCTCTGTTCATATTATGTATGTGTCTTTATATATAAAGAAAATAAAACTAAAAAAAAATATCTTGCCAAAATTTCATATAGAAATAAATAAAATTAAATCAAAATAATATATTGTATTTATTGACCAGAGTGTTATGTATTTATGTATTTATTTTCCTGTTTTTATAAACAAACACAAAAGAAATATACATAATTTGAATTTGTTATTTTTATTTATTTATTTACTGATAAACGCATTTAGAAATAAAGAAAAATGAAAAAGGCAAACCAACACACAGACAGAATGATACACACTACTTTACACCTCTCATGATGCCTCATCTACATACATATGTGTTTATACACAACATACATATGTATCTATATAAATTTCTGTTAAATGCCGTTCGCTTTGTTTTTCTTTTAAGTTTGTTTTGCTTTATATTTAAAATAAACGACAAAAATGCAAAAGAAAAAAAGAAAATAGAAAAGATTGAAATGATGAACGTTGATGATCCTCTAAATAAGTAGATTTATTAGAAATACAGACGCACACACACACATACTCACTCAAACATATATTTCTAACAAAGATACACAACAACACACTGACCTGTCCTCATCTGTCCTGTCCTGATCAGTCCTTTCCCTCTGTCATCCTTAGTAAACGAGATTAATAAATTAATGGTTCTACTTAAATAAAATCAAATTTAATTTATATTAAATAAATAAATCAAATTATTATAACTATGAATATTGATTAAATAAATTATAAAACAATTTAAAAACAATACAAAAAAAAATGCTATCTTTTTATATATAAAAAATTTTTTCTTTTTCCACAAATAAATAGAATCTGATCTGATTTGATATGTTTCAGTTGCCAAGGCTCATCGGAAAGAGCTCAAATCTTACGTTGCAGACAATCCAGAAATCGTTCATAATAAAAACCCCAACAAAGACAAAATATACTTTATATTCAGGGGCCCTCAGAATATCGAAATCAGAGTCTTCGAAATATATATTCCTGAGTCGAATGGAAGTCTCTTTTGATTTTACCTTGCCGGGCCACCGAAGGACTTAGTCTGCTAATAACTGATTTGATTAGATTAGATTATGATTAAAGAGTAAAGAGCATTAAATCCACAAAAGTGAAGGTTCCATACTGGTAAAGATTATACACTGTTTGAAGATGCATCGTGAAGTTGAACGAGTCTCTACTCTCCCTCGCTCCTATAATCAGAAAACACCAATGCATGTCCATCTTTGGTCTGCAATTGACATATTTTATGATGGAATTTGGTCTTATATCTGATAAAAGCTGAATGAAGATGTAAACATTTTAATCTTGGAATTTGTTCCACAAACAAATGATTATGAGATCAAAACTAAGCTCAGCGATATTTATGGGGACTCTGTACCTTTTGTTATCAGCCAAAAAATATATTAGACTACAGAGTTCAAACGTGGTGGTCGTAGAGAAGATTTCGAAGATTTGTGTGGCATGAATATCAAAACATTTGAAAACAAAAAAAAACAAACTTCAGATTTATATGTGCTCTTGTAACCCAATCACTAAAGACCTTAGCCTACATACATATCTATGTATATATATCAAACAAATTGTAAATGATATACGATGTTTTGAAAGCGGAGAATTGAAATTTTTTATAAATTAAATGGCTCTGATTATGCGGACTTAAGACATTTACACTTCAATATAGTTTGATGACTTACGATATCATCACTACCTCCATATGTATGTTATATACTTTCTTCCGGAAGAGCACAAATACTTGAATGAATTCTACAATACAATATAATAGTTACAGGCAGCAATAGCTCAGTGTCAATGATTCTCACGAATGGATAGGTCTTTGTCCTGATTTCAACATTTCATCCAAGGACCACTCAACCCTGCCTAAAAGCTTTAAAAATACTTTAATTGGGGAATAGCTGTTCATTTTCAAATGAATGATTTCCATCTTTACGGGATAGGTTTGATAATATTGACAGAACTAACTTAATTAAAAAGGAAACAATAAGTTAGACTATATACATACGTATATTCAAAATAAATTATTGTGCCTCCGCTTGTTTCTTCTTTGCAAAGCCATTGAATATTCTGTTAATAGGTTCCGGTTTAATTAAAAAGTAATATCTTTTGATTCTGTATATCGATTTTTATGAAATAAACGCCAAATGTTGCTTTCTTTGGCAATCATTTACAGTAAAAGCCAAAAAAAGAAGATTGGGATGCACATTTGGAGCATCATTGTAATGACTGGTGTAGCGGTTAATATACTCATTTACAGAAAGGATGCCAAGCATCATGTATGTATAAGAACTATCGAAAACTAATTTGAACTAAAAAAATCTAATAAGAATGATGAAATTACCGCACACAGTATACGTATTTACTCAATGGGTATATGCCCCAATGTACAATGTACAAAGATGAAAATCGAACGATGGCTCTCACAAAAGTACTGAGGCTAACTCGCAAAGGTATTTATCCATATGGTCTCAAGCTTCTTAACGACTAATGTGGATTATTCTTCTAATCAAGAAGATGAAACATTGTGTACTTGATATGGGACTTTGATGATCTAATTTGGATCAGAATCCTCTGCTATCTAGATAACCATTATGTAGAATTAAATTGAAATAGAAATTGCAGTGTTATCTCCAATGATAATCTTAGATAAACTGAATCCTAATGAAGCCTAAGGAAAAGTTGTAATAATGGGGTTTGTCACATTAGTCTTAAATGAACCCGTAGTGGCGAGGTAATTATCTTTAGCTCTTCCTATGGGTCGAATCAAGTTATAGTAGGCAAAAATTATTTTTTTAAATATGTGTATTTATTTATATTAATTAATTTTAATAAATGAATAATAAAATTTGTATATGTTGTTGTAAATAGAAAACAACTTGTATCCTTTACTCTCGTATACTACAATTTCCTTAAAACCAGCTGGTTCAATGTGACCCCTATTGATTTTATAGACAAGATTTCGTGACTTTCACTTTTGTCCGGTAGCGGGATAAATAAACAAAAGTACCAGTATGTATACATCTCAAACATTATATACTATATGGATATATACTTAAGTATGTATATGTAACTTTGTATACTTATATTTTGTCTTTTATTTCTCCTTGTTGCGTCATCAATTAAAAAGCCGCTGCGGCACACGAGCGCACGACTCATCTACAAAGATATAATATACATACTTATATATAGTATATTGAAGCATTTTCAGTTTGAATTGAATGAATGTGGTGATGAGTTGATGGATAAAAAAGTATGAAGAGCGCATGATTACACACCAACCTACGAAAAGTTATAGCCCAAGCATGAAATTCATTTGATGATGATGAGTAACTAACAATACACAATAAAACTTAATTTGTCCCATACTCACCTCGCAGAGAGTAGAGTCTATATCTACGTACTTATTAAGATAATTGACACTCATGCAAGCAATTGAGTTATTTTATATATTATTTTATATCTACACATGAACGAATACGTTTTGCAACGACTGTAGAGAGCGCCAAAACGAGAGAAAAAAAGCTGTAAAATATACTAAGTGTGCGTGAAAGAGATCACAATAGTAGCTACCATCTTCACTTATGAGTAACCCATAAGACATTTTATAGAAGCTTTTAGTTCCCATTGTTTTACAAAAATGATTTGTTAAATGAAAAGTTATACTAAAATTTTCCATTAGAATCACAATGGATATGCATATCTGTACGTTCACATATATATTCTTTGCAGATTAAACTAAATATTCTAATATTATACTAATTGATATAAAAAAATGCAAGGAATTTATCCTTCAGTCTGCTTATAATTTTTTAGTAATGTAGAAGATAAATTTAATGCTTACTTGACTTTTCATATATTTTTTGGCTCTCCGAATTGCTGTTTTGTCTTTTTTACTTAAAAGAAGATGACATTTTAAAAACCTTGCTTGTGTTACCACTGGCAAATCTTTCTTCTTTCAAATTTTTCCACCATTTTTGTTACAGTAATAACAAAGAATATTTATAATTTTACATATTTTTGTGCCAAAACCGTAGAAACTTTTCTGAAAACTGATTTATATATATGAGGATTATGTGTGGATATACATATAGTATGTATTAAGAAGCTCCATTGATTGTTGTGAGCAAATGCCGGTCAGTGATTCAAATACAAGCAAATATGTTTGCTGGGTTATGCCGAAGCTGATGGATGAAATGGCAATCGTTTCGCGCGAATTCTTTGACATTAACGTCCTTCAGATGACTTTGAAAATCTACTCATTTCGCTTGCTTGCGCATAGCAAGCAGAAAACACTCAATTTCTTTCGCAGTCGATTCCTTGCAAGCGAACTGAACGGTAGTAATTCGCTTCCTCAAGTTAAGTTAAAGTCGAACTAGAATTTTTTTCTCTCTAACACCAAAAAAAAGTGAAAATGTCCAAAATCGGTATTAACGGTTTCGGTCGCATTGGCCGCTTGGTCTTACGTGCTGCCGTCGAAAAGGGCGCCACCGTCGTTGCTGTCAACGATCCCTTCATCGATGTCAACTACATGGTCTACCTATTCAAATTCGACTCCACCCATGGTCGCTTCAAGGGTACCGTTGTCGCTGAAGGCGGCGCTTTGGTTGTGAATGGCAAGAAGATCACTGTTTTCTGTGAACGTGACCCCTCTACCATTAACTGGGCCAGCGCCGGTGCTGAATATGTTGTTGAATCGACTGGTGTCTTCACCACCATCGATAAGGCCTCCGCTCACTTGAAGGGCGGTGCCAAGAAGGTTATCATCTCGGCTCCATCTGCCGATGCACCAATGTTCGTTTGCGGTGTCAACTTGGAAGCCTACAGCCCCGACATGAAGGTCGTCTCCAATGCGTCTTGCACCACCAACTGCTTGGCCCCATTGGCTAAAGTTATTAACGATAACTTCGAAATCGTTGAGGGTCTCATGACCACTGTCCATGCCACTACTGCTACCCAAAAGACCGTTGATGGTCCCTCTGGCAAATTGTGGCGTGATGGTCGTGGTGCTGCCCAAAACATTATCCCAGCCGCTACTGGCGCTGCCAAGGCTGTTGGCAAAGTCATTCCTGCTTTGAATGGCAAATTGACTGGCATGGCTTTCCGTGTGCCAACACCCAATGTTTCGGTTGTGGATTTAACTGTCCGCTTGGGCAAGGGTGCCACCTATGATGAAATCAAGGCTAAGGTTGAAGCCGCCGCTAACGGTCCATTGAAGGGTATTCTCGGCTACACCGATGAAGAGGTTGTCTCCACCGATTTCCTCAGCGACACACACTCGTCGGTCTTTGATGCCAAGGCTGGTATCTCTCTCAATGACAAATTCGTCAAGTTGATCTCCTGGTATGACAACGAATTCGGTTACTCCAACCGTGTCATCGACTTGATCAAGTACATGCAATCCAAGGATTAAATTCCTCCCATCAGGAGATTTAACAAATCAAACAAAAAAAAAATATTAACAAATAAAAAATATATTATCTAACCAACAAACAAACAAACCTACCAAAACGCACAGACGGGAGCTGTAGCATTTACATGGAGAGAGAGAAAGGAAGAGGCGTTACATAGTCGCTGCCTGCCTCATACATACACCTATATACAAATATATGTATGTATATCATCAGTATATATAAGCAAAACCATATACGAGAGGTTTTTTTCAAAAGAAGCAGAAGGCGGCGCATAATCATCAGCTTAACCAAGTACAGAACATCAACAAAAGAAGACTCAACTCTCCTGTTTTGAACAAAAATATCTTACGTACGGTCACATAATAATAATTATTATAATAAAAACACACTAAATTAAACATTACCAAAATTGAATTTAATTTATATGAATACATACTTTATATATATATATATATACCAATTTAAAGATAAAAAACAGAAGAAAAAATAATGAGAAAACATGAGAAAAAAAAGAGAAATGAGCTAAACGGACAACGTGGCATGTATGGCTGGAATGAATGAATGATAGCATGGGGCATGAAAAGTTTGAACGACCCAACACAATTCATATTAAGAAATACTAAAGAATCTTATGTTTGTATGGACATATGAGATTGTGTTTGTATTATGTCAACTTATGTAATCGCCGTCGCTGCCAGCATCAACCACAGCCGCCGAGAAAGAAATCAAGTCAATTTTATGAAAAATTCTTTAAAAAAAAACCATACTGCATGTTGTCACTCAATATCGAATGGAAAAGAAACTTTTCTCACTCATAAGTACATACGCATATACATATATGTGCATACAACATTCTTACATGCTTAAATACATATGTATGTGTATGTTGTATGATTAATCTCGTATCTATTTTACTACATTGCATAAATACAATATTTTTTTTTGAGTGAATTAAATTTCACAATTTTATTAGAAGTTACAAACAAACAAAAAATGAAAAAAGCAAAAAAAAAAAAAATATTGAAAAAGTTTTAAATGAAATTATGCGTTAATTGTTGTTGAATATTAAATATTTCCACTTTGTGTGTAGTTGTATGAGAAAAAAAAAACCTAAAACAAATTTCAAATCATGTGTGTTTCTTCTTCTATAACAACAACAATTTTTGTTTTACATTTATTTATTTGCTATCTCATTTTTACATTATTGTGTTTTTTGTTGATTTTTTTTGGTTTTTAATGCAATCAAAATGGCATCCATCCACCATTTGCATTTGGTCCCAGTTGCAAGTTATAAAAGTTTTTCTCATTACCTACTCATAACTCTCACTTAACAAAGGCCTTCTTTGCTCTCTTTGCAAATTTCTGTGTTGTTTTTGTTAGTTGTTCTATTTTTGGAGAGCATTCCAACGGCAGTACCAAAAGCAGCAGCAACGGCAATCGCAACAGCAACTACTGCCAACGACCTCTGTCAATTGTTAGAGGTCACACAACAAAAACACAAAATCAGCTTTCAATTTTACAAGTGGAATAAAAACAACATATTAGCAGCATCACAAGCATAAGCAGGGCAGGCGGTAATAGAAATTTAGAAAATTGCGTAAATGCAAATTGTATCGATTATCGATATGGTGAATCTAGAAATGACAAACACCGGCAAGTAAACATTTGTTGTTTGGTATTTCTTTGACATGATTATGCACATTATAAGTACATATATATATAAATTTTTTATTATATATGTAGATTAAAAGTTGATCAGCCGTAGTAGAAGAGAAGAAAAGCTCATTAGGATGTAATCTTTTGAGATGTGACGACGTGATAGATTGATACAGAGTGAAACTACCAGTGGGTTTATTATTATTATTATTATTTAGTCAGTATATTTTGCGTCATTCTCTCTTTCAAGCTGGAATCACATTCACAAAATGTCATTGAAATCGGTTGAAAGAGTGACACGTGATTTTTATGTACATATGTATAAAGATAAATATTTAGTTGAAAAGTCGCCTCTATATTGTAGAGTAAACCTTCTGCTAAGCGTTTCGATGTGATTAGTTACGGTTGAGTTGCCGTTTAGGAGATTTTGATCCATTTCATGCCAAACATATAATTGAAGATCATTTATGTACATGTACTTATACTAAAATAAATATTTCTTTTGTCAATAGAAAGCAATATAAAATCCTTACAACGCGTTGCTACCAAAAACTGAAGAAACCAATACTACACTCATCTATCTACAAATAGGGGCGCCAATATGGCGGTGTGCATTTCAAATCTTGGGCGCCACGGCAACCTCCATAATCTCCAGACTTCAGGTATGCCAGGGCAAAGCACTTAGAAGAATCAAGGATGCCCCGTAGTTTATTAGATACACCACGCTGCACAAAGATCGAAACATACCAACGGTTTTAGAGACAATGCAGCTTTATAGCAGCCAGCACCTTACAAAGCTCTAGGTGTACCCTCACCTATTAGCTTCCGCACTTTTCTGAAGCCCTATTATAAGGCGGTTGTTAAAAAAGACACCATGTACATGACATCCCACTAAGGAGAATTTAATAATTTATTAGTACCTGGATAATACAATAACCAAATCAATATACTATATCATCAACTGTGCTAAATATTATAAATTAAGAACTTTAACAAAATAAAAAGGTTTCTTAATATTAAATATTTACATACATATGTATATGTAATCATAAAATGTTTTGTATTATTTGTACATTTGGAAGACAGATTGGTATGAATCTGAGTTATCCAAAATACTTATAATATACATATTTAATCAAGTAAATGCGTCTCTGGAGAGACACTTAAGCTGCATTGAAATCAATATCATCATCATCATTATAGTCTTTGTATTATTTTTTTTATTAATCTGTTAATCATTTGCTTACATACATGCGTATGTATACAATGTCTAAGCGAGAGATTCGTGTTTCTTATCAAGACAATACACTTGGTCAAACGTGTTCAGTCAAATATCCAAAATCAATGAATTTCGTGAAAAATTGTTTTGTCATTCAACATATTCCACCACCACATTAAACAGTCAGTAGCTTCCAGTATTTCACCCATTTCTATATCTGCAAAGTTGGGACAAACGGGAACAGCACAGAGGCATATATTCCAGGACCTCGACGTCCCAAAAAAACAAATCTCATAATTTGTATGGGATAAAAAACAAATTGGGAAACACTACGTTTTGGGTAAAACAAAATTAATTATATTTTATACATTGAAATTATTTGTACTTATTAAGGCCTAAGGAAGCCTTCCTGCGAATCCCGGATCGGATCTATAAGTGTAGTATAATTGTAGGGTAAAACAAATGAATGAGGAGTGTGATACGAATCTTTATGCGTGTGTTTGTACTATTATTGGGATTGCATCCTGCTGCGGCTATTAATTATTTATAAAATTGATAAAAGAAGTTCAGAGTGTGTGATTTATGGTAAAGAGGGTGGAGGCATTTGAGCAAGAGCCTGTTTACGTTGCTCAATAAGTTTCTCCTGTAATGATATCTTTCCATCAGGATTTTCAAGTTTGGCCATCTTCGCCGGGGCTTCACCAGTATCGTCAAATCGTGTATGAGTACCGTGTCCAATAAAACGACGTGCAGCTGGCACATCCAGACGTGGGGCTTCATCATTCGCGTCGATTTCATTGTCACGCATAATAGTTTTACGTGTACGAGCCATTTCTCCACTAGCAATCGGCTGCAAAAAGAAATTGTTAGATTTAATAAAATGTCGACAAATATTGTAGGTTATAAGATAAGTATGTATTTATGGCGAGGAACCAACAATTTTATCATCAGCTCCTTGTATTTTTAGATAACTCCAATAAAGAGAGTTAATGGCAAAAGCCAAACAATTGTCCAGTTTAATAGCGTCCTCCAATAATATACGAGAATCTTCGCGTAATTTCAGAGCCAGATCTATTTGTTTCTCAATTTTTTTCAATTGCTCATCAATTTCCTTAGCCGTGGTCAAAAATTTTATATCATTTTCTAACTCAGCAAAATCGAATACTGCCATAATGTCTTTGAAACCTTCCTGCTCGTTGTCTGGCATTATTTTTTATTTTCTGCGCTACTTAATTTCCTAATAACACAGAAAAATCAAAAACGAACGACAGCAAATTTGTTTCTAAGCTAAGCTTCCTACTTTTTTTTGATCAGCTGTCAAAGCAAACAATTTGTTTGACAATTCTGTTCCTTATATTTTTATTGTTGATAAGTTGGCAGGTCCACAATTTGTTTCTTTTGGATCGAATGTCACAATTCTATCAGATTGGCAGTTTGTTGTATGAAATGGTGTGGTAGAAAAATCATATTATTAAAACACATATATGTGAATGATGATGTATATAAATAACTATAAATATTATTAAAATAATGTATGAAAGAATTCTGCATTTTAATTTGTGCTACTCTTATCGATATTTTTTGTCAGCCCTTGTCATCGATTACCAATTACAACATCGAATACTAATAACAGCTGATTGTGGAACTGCCAACTGCATTTCACCCAATCAGCTGTTTTTATTGCACTGAACCCATTATAGCATAAGTTTTTACTAAATTTTTTTGTTTGTTGTGTTAAAAAACTATCTACATACATATATTTTAAACTATTTAGTATAAGTATATATTTGATATAAAATTTAAAACATGTTTAAAGAAACATTTAAATATTACAAAGCCAAGTGGCCAACGCCGAACCTTGATCTGGTTATTGATGTTGATCTACAGCAACCTGTCGATGATACCAATGTGGTAAGTTGAGAAAGCAAAAAGAGTGAGTGATTCTTAATCTCTAGAGTATCTTAATAATTAAAGTGTAAAGGTCATAAAATATGTCCATTCCATTCTCTTCCATAGATGGTGAATGAATTGGATTTAAATGATTCCCTTCCCAGTGATGAACCACATTTACCACTTGGCCTTAAACCCATACACAATTGGCGATGCTTCAGTTTTTCCCATCATCCTGGTCTTTTGCTTATACGAAATCCATTTACAACACGTGGTCAACGCTATTGGATGGCACGTTGTTTACGCGATTATCCACGCTACCCGAATGTTGTTAACTTAAATTCAAATCTCTTCACACAAGCAGCCATCGAAGATTGGTGGCGGGAATTGCAAAATTGTCGCGACAAAGATGAAGCACGTCGCATGAAAATCTCAATGCGCTGGACAACATTGGGCTATCATCATGACTGGAATACAAAAGTCTACAGCGAAGAAATGCATACAGAATTTCCATTGGATTTAAATCAATTGTGTCAATATTTTGCATCTGTGCTTGGCTATGTCAATTATGTGGCACATGCAGCAATTGTAAATTATTATCCGATTGGAACAACTTTATCTGGTCATACAGATCATTCGGAACAAAACTTAGAGGCTCCACTCTTTTCATTTAGGTATTTGATAACAATTGAATGAATTTATATAAAATCTTAACTAAATCTGATCTAACAAATTTTAACAGCTTCGGCCAAAAAGCAATATTTCTTATTGGTGGACCAACCAAAGATAAAAAACCCACTGCTTTATATTTACGCAGTGGTGATGTTCTTGTCATGTCAAGAGAATCACGTCTTTGCTATCATGCAGTGCCGCGTATTATGAAAGCACGTCAAGAGCCATGGAATGATTTTCTTTTAGCAACGCCACCAAATACACACATTAATTCAGACTTAGATGATGACCTGAATGAGAATAGTATAAGCACACTTATTCAGCAACCACGTAAAAAGCAACGTCGGGATTACGATTCAGATAATAGTGACTATAATATGGCCTTGTATAAACAAGTCAGCGATGAACACTTTTGGTTGCCATTCAAACGATATCTAAATGATTCACGTATCAATATGAATGTACGTCAAGTGTTATGCGCTGGTGACAATCGTTTGATTAACCAAACAAATACCAGGAAAAGCAATAATTTTTGATAACAAATCGCAATCATAAATTTAAATTAAAGTTTGAAAGCCAACATGGTATTGTGCCTTATAACCGTTCACTACCATTAGATACATAGATAGATACCTATAATGCCTTCAATGTTCACTACTATAGATAGATGTGTTGATGCCTTCTTTTTTCATTACTTTACATAGATAGAGAGACATGATGCCTTTTCTGTTCATTACTATAGGATAGGATTAAAATTCTTTGGTATGGAATATTTTAAGCAGAGATAAGAGTCTCCTAAATCAATTTTAATCTGTGGCGTATTTTAACTAGTCAGAATCATGGACGAAATAGAATATCGAGACATCTTACCACAGTAAATAATTGACACGTGGTTGAATTTTGGAATCAATGTGTCTGAAAATGTGACCTTTTATCGGAATTCGCTGGACCGATTTTGATGAAAGTATAGCATAGCCTGGAGGATGCTCCTGTAAAAAAAAACCCACCAGAAAGAAGGGTATCTTCGACTATTCCGAAGATGTAATACTCTTCACCCATCTTGGGGATTTTTTGTATGGGAGCTATGCGATCCAGTAATCCTAGAATCTTGAAATTTACCATGAATGTTGATCAACATGGGTCAAACACTTAAAGTATCCAAATTTCAGTTTGATAACATAAAAATCAAAAAAGTTTTTCTTATAAGAAAATGAATTTGAGTGGGGGGTTTGTATGGGAGGTACCCCTCCTAATGATCCGAATCGGTTGATTCCAACAAATGTACTGCGCATAGCGCTGATCAAGAATATATATACTTTATAGGGTCTACGATGTCTCTTTCTGTGCATTACAAACTTATAATACTATTCACTGCGTGAAGAGTATAAAAAGTAAATCTATGTATTGTATATATCTTATAGACTCTGAACTCGCTGGATCGATTTTGAGGGAAACTCTAGCATAGTCTGGAGAGTGTTCCTGTAAAAGAAAATCCACTGGGAAAGTGTCAAAATTGGTGGATCAAATTTTGCATATAAAGGTTAGAGACATATTTTAAAATCAACCAAGTTGATAAACATTTCAGATAATATGTTAATATTAAATCAATCTGATTATATGACCGATTTTGAAGAAATTATCTGGGGGGAAAAATATTTACTGCTTCAAAACGATGTTTAAAATAGAATTTAGTGGGTGTCCCACAAAAGATTCAATCAGTTGTGCTTTTTAATTAGAATCTGATGGGGGACCAAAGGCCAAGTAGAATTCTAAGTAAGTAACTCACACATTGGGTAAATTTAGCAGTCAACATATTTGAGGATGAAACAATGTTCTTGAGTGACCCTTCTTTATAGATCTTGGTTTATTTTTTATTTAGAATTAACTATTTTAAAATTTATACAAATTTGAATTTAGGAATGTGTTTGGGAGTCTCATTTTGTTCAGGGCCCCGGGTATTTTGCCTAGTTACCTTTAAGAAAAGACGCCTATAATTGAAATTTTAATATAACGCAAATTTCATAATAACTTACAGTTAAGTTAAACGTTTTAATCTTGAAAATGAGTGAAATATTCTTGTGAAATATATAAGGAAAGAGATAGAGAGAGAGGTAGAGAAAAGAAAGAGAACAACCCAGCATAAAGGAAAAAGGGCGACAAATATATAAAATGTTCTATAGTGTTTCAAAATTTACCAATTCATAAAATTTTCGCATAAAATAATTTGATTATTATGAAGCAAGAAGAGTTTATTCTACATATGTATAATGATGCAATCTACCCATTAAATATTCTTCTAAGAAAGTAAATTGGAATCATATTCAATAGAAAATATGTTTGTTAAAGTGTTTCATGGGTTGCAATCAAAGAAGTTAATAGATTTTTATCATCTAATTGGAACATTTGAATTGAAATGATCAGAATATAAGAATAATACTATAATGTGGGAATCATTTATGTAGTTTTTAAAGTTGGCAGATTTTTTATATCATTTGAATTTTAATTTATATCGAGGAAAATAAAATATTTAAAGAAATTTAGAAAAAATATTGTTGGCTTTTGAACTTAATACATTATAAATAATCTTGTTAATTATTTGAAAACTGTTAAAATATACATATGTTATTAATCCTAATCATTATCAGCACAAACGTTATTTATAATATGTTTTAGTTTAATACATATTATATAATAATTTTCCTTATCTGCAATATTTAATATTCTCTATTCTATCCTACCTAAAATTTATATATATTCTTTTAGATTTAAACAAGTTTTGCATTTAATATTATTTGGAAAATTTGAAAATAACAAAATTGTATTTCATTAATGAAAATTACAATACAAATTTTGAACGATTGAACAACGACACCGACTTGTCAAATGGATTCTGGATTCATTTGAAGAAATAAACCAGAAAGAAGCTTATCTTCGGCTATGCCGAAGTTGTACTCATCCCCTATAAAACGTTTTTGCCTATGCTATTGATAATATTGATTTGGCTTATGCTTGTGCAATATTTGTATGGGAGCTAAGTGATCCAATAATCCTAGGACTGTGAAATACGCATGTTTGTGTGAATATGACACTTATAGTAGTATCCAAATTTCAGTTTAATAATTTAAAAACAAAAAAGTTTTTATAATAAGAAGTGTATGAAATTTAATTTGGATTTGTATGGAAGAGGTACGATTCGTCTGATTACGAAAAATGTGCAGCGTATGGTAAAAAGAAAACTATGTGGTGGGACATGTTTATATACATACAGACGGACATAACTTAATCAACTCAACTCGTCGAGGTGATCAAGAATATATACATCTCCGATATCTCCTTCTGTCTGTTACAAACTTCATGGCAAACTTACAATACTATTCACTGCGTGAAGAGTATAACTATGTATGGACTCTTTTTAGATGTGTAATAAGCAATTGATAGAATCTGGCATCCAGATATGTTCAAAATCTATGTTCTTTGATTACTATTTATGAGAATTTGTCTCCATACAATAACGAAAACAATGTCATCTTTAAAAGTGCATTCTAGTGCTTTACTTTCTTTATAAGATCCACATTTAAATAACACAACTTAGTAAACTGATTTATAATAATGACAAGTATTTGTAAATATGTACTTTTATAGAAATTAGTTGGCCAACGACTTACTGCCAAAATTGTTATCTATTGGAAAAGTTTGAATTTTGTATTTTTTGAGGAAAAATTTAGCTATATTTCTTCCGTTAAATACGAAAAGTCTTCTTTAAATCACTTACAATTAAAATAAGGAAGGATATATTTTAATTTTATTTTAAATACAATAAATATCATGTCGCAATATTGGAAAGACATTAGTGATATGAAAGACTTTCTCGCAGTCAAAATAAGGGAAAACACATCGCATGAAGAGATCCAAAAGTGTACATATAAATTCAATTATCTTCTTCGACTTATATTGATTAAAGCGGTCAATATAAAAATTGAGAAAAGAGAAAAGAGAATCAATTTGTTAAAATATGTGCATGATGTCAATGATGCACTTAATAAGGTTCTATTGGCGCAGAACAACAAAGAACAGCAAGACATCTTTTGGGTTTATTTTCTATACAAATTCGATATTTTGGAAAAAAAATTAATGCCATTATTCAATGACAAGTCGAAAGGGGATTTTGGCGATAAAAACGAAACACATTTCTGCAATAAAGAAGCAGAAAAGATAACAAAATCATGTTCTGATGTCATCAATGCCTTTACCGAAGTAAAAGACATTCAAGCCGAATTGATTATAGAACTTAAGAAATCTTTGGAAGCTGCAAATCGCAGTAATAATTTATTGGCAATAGCCAATAAAAGATTAAAAAAAGCCATGCATTGTAAAATATTAAAATACCCTTGTGCAAGACCTCAGAAAGTGCATAAGATTATGATACGCAAATCAGATTCTCCAATGACAATCGTTAATGATAATATTTTATCTTTAACTAGGGGAAAATTTGATACCAATGAGAAATGCTCAACTGTCTTGGAGTCTGAATGGAGTGCTTATGAGCAAATCGAAGAAATCTCAAATGATGATTCAAACATGATAAATTCACCGAAAAGTATTCATATTTCAATACTATCTGAAGAAATCGACGAAACTGAGTCCAATGCATTGGAGAAAAAAGATTCAAATAGATCAATGTTGCCAATGGATAATAATATATCCGTTAAGCCTAAGAAACCGATGTTAGATGCCATTGGAAAAACATTCGGTGATAAGCGGAATCAATTACTTGACATATGTCGCCAACGTGTACAACAAAACTATGGTATTGTGATTAGTGATTTTAGTAAGTCGTGGGAGAATGGTTTGGCTTTTTGTGCTTTGATTCATTCCAGCAAACCTGAACTAATAGATTTTCAGTCCCTGAAACTCAACTCTTCAAAGGAGAGATTAATTTTGGCCAAAAAGTTAGCAATTGAATGCGGAGTTGCCTCCAAAGACTTTAATCTGAAAATGATGTTTAAAAATGGCAATCCAAATTACCTTGAGATCATGGAATGCGTCGAAAAGTTAATAATTTCCTTGTCGTAATCAAAGAAGCACCACAACAAAAAAAAAAACATTCTAGTTCCTTAGAGAAAAGATTTTTCTGCATGCATTATTAAAAAAAAAAAACATGGTTATATTTTTTCGTTGACAGCATTTAAAAAAATTTAAAAAATAAAACATTCTTATTAACTATTAAAAAATAAATTTAACCTTGGTTTATTTAATAGAATTCTAATGTTGGGATAATCATGTTAGTAGTGTAAAGGGTGGGCCATCTATTGATTCCGATTTGGGTTTGGTCATTAAATAGCCAAAAGGTAATTTTTTTTACTACAAATTTTACTTTATTTGATAGTGTTTTTTCCGGGGGAAGGGAGTCGAGATGAAGGTGTTTTTGTTTTAAAAAAAACAGGGTAACATTGAGAAAAAAAATTGAAGTTTCGCAGAACACCCAGAGGAATCCACAAAGAGAGCCATATCCCGTAATGGCAATTTTGCTAAACTGCTCAAGTCCTCAAAGAAAGGTCTGCCGAGAAAACGAATCCGTCTGCCATGAAGGGCAAGGCAATCACATAGGAGGTGTTGAATACTCTCTGATTCTTCTTCATCCTCACAGCTGCGACAGAAATCATAATCCGAATCCTTTTCTTGTTAAAGTGTAAGAGCTCGGAGGTCCGTTTCGGTTGATAGCAGGGCCAAAGTGTCTTAGCGTCAGAGCAATCAGGTTCATTTGCCCACTTCGCTACCAATTCCAAAATGATATCTTGTAAGGTTCTGTAAATAGCGGTAACTGTTAAAGAAGCAGACAGTGCCCCCTTCTGGCGCACTTATCCGCCATATCATTATCTATAAAATCTAAATAGCCGGGCACCCAGATAAGCGTGATTGAAGCCTGTTGAGCTTGGTTAAGAGCCGCCACCGTTCTACGAATAGTTTCGCTCTTAATGCTATGCCAGAGAATTGACCTGGCTCTACCAGATAGATGGTGGTTGTATATCTGTCCTTCCTTCACCTTACTTCGGAATCATTAAATCATAACTGGAGGGGCGCCTTTTCAGCGTCAAGAACTGTTCTTTCGGACACCTACCCCGACCTGGCTGAAGTTCCCCAAGGCAGCGTTCTGGACTCAATATACTTTTTTGTCTATTTTCTGCAGATATGCCAGTCCCTTCCGCTGAAAAGATGTGCATCGAACCAAACAAAACCATGTTGGCTACTTATGCAGACGATGTTCACAGTGTGAATTCGAAGCTGCAGACGGGAGCCAAGAATACCTCCACCTTTTAAGGACATGGTCGAACCGGTGGAACGTGAGAATAAAAAGCACTAAATGTGCCAAAAAGTGTTTTACTCTCAGGAGTAATATCCCACCGGCTGTACATCTCTGCGGGGTCGCCATCGCCCAATTAAAAAATGAGAAATATCTAAGCCTTATCCTGGATCAAAGGCTTACCTTCGGCCAGCACATCAGGTCGGTATTACTCAGCTGCTGAAACAAATTAAACAGTTTTCACTGGCTACTTAACTGGAGAAGTTTACTTTCTCTTGGTAATAAGCGCACAGTATTCGCACAAATCTTTGTCCCCGTATGGAGTTTCGGCATATTGAGAACCGCTGCTAAATCCCAACGGAACACAGTACAAGTTTTGCAGAACAAGACATTGCTTTAAATGACAGGATGCCCATGGTATGTTAGGAACACAACTCTGCATAGAGACATGCACATATCGGTACTTGACGACCAGATCGGTTTTCTCAATAGCCGGTGCAACTTCAATACAGAGGCTCAAAAGGTTACATTTTGGCTCTTTAATGCAATGGAGCAAACAACGCATAAGGTGCTCCATGCGGCTGCACGGCATCCCCAGCCTTTGAGCCACTAACTTAACTATGTATATCCTTTTATAAATATGTTTTACAAAACTCTGTAAAACATGGCGATAAAATTTAACGCAGAAAATAAGCCCACTATAGAGCAAATTGAGAATTGTTTGCCACTTAAAAAAAAAATTAAAAGAAAAAAAAAGTCTCCAGTCTCTTTAGTGTGCTAGAGCTTTGATTACAACCTAACTACCAACATATGAAGATTGATATGCAACTTTGCAGCTTGCCAGGCAAAATAAAGGATTTCTGTTTACTACACCTTTTATATGGGCTAAAAAGCAATGGGAATAATACGCCTCCTTTAGGGACACCGATTTTAAGCTTTCTAAACATGAACCTCATTTGTTTCTGAACTTTACGAATGCCTTTCTAATATGTAGTTAGTTTGTAGCCAGCTTTTGAAGTTTGCGTTTGGTGAGGTTTCGTAAAGATCTTACAATAAAACTGCATGGTTGACTGTGTCAAAGGCTTTTGCAAAGGCTGAGGCAGTGGAGCTTCTCTCGAGAGGTCGGATCTATGTCCCGGAAGCACCCATAACAACAACAGTCGGCCGAGGACTATTCAATCTAGCAACGAGGCTGCTGGTTGTAATCCCAACCTTTCACCAATCTGCAGTTACTTACCTCCAATCAGCATCAGCATTATCATGGATCATATTTTTATATAGATCTTGACAATTTAAAATAAACATCATTCGATTTTGATTTATAATTTGTTGATTCTATTATTTGATTTCCCGTATTTTCTTCTTCACTGTTTCCATTTTTTTGTTTTGTTTTTTTTTTTTTCGCTTTCTTTTTTTTTTTTTTTTTTATTACCAATTTATCGATTGTTGTGTTTGAAGCTTTCTGTTTTTTGTTTTAATAATTTTTGTTTCTTGTTTTGCATTTGCATCGAATTTTATAAATTAACGTAAAGCTACTTAAATATACAGTAATCATCATCTTTTGACATTTTCTTTCTTTATAATTAATTAATTTTGTTTATTTTTCGTTTTTAATATTTAAATATATATATATATATATATATTTATTTTCACATATATACATATATAAATAAATATCTATTTATATATATATATAAGTATATATAAATTATGTAATATGCAGTTGTTGTTGTTGTTGCTAATTTTTATTCCTCATTAAATCAGTATTCCTCCGTTGTTTGTTTTTTAAATTTTTTAATTTATTAATTTTTGTTTTAATTTTTTTATTTTTGTTTTTTTTTTGTTTTTCGTTTTTTTTTTTTTTTTATTTTCATCATTATACAAATAATACAAATGCACTAATTTTATATGTCAGCCTAGGACTAATTTACACTAAGTAGTATAATTTTTTTGTTTTTTGTTTTGTTGTTTTGTTATCATCTCGTCGTATCATATATAGATTTATTTATTTATTTATATATATATTATTTATTTCTCTGATTCATTTTTTTTATTTTTTATTTATATTTTTCACTATATTTCTAAGCTTATGAATATGAAAAACTACAGTTATATATATAAATATATTTATATATATGTATATAAATATATATATGTATATAGAAGTGAGTTGTTGTTGCTGATTTTTGTTATTTCTTCACCATCATTTCTTGTTTGTTTTGTTTTTTCTGTGTTTCAATTGCTAATACATATAATGATAGTAATAATAATAATAATAATATAAAAAAAAAAAAAAAAAAAAAAAAAAATATTTGGCGCCACATTCGCCTTTCGCGGAACTCATTTTAATCGGTTTTCAGTAGCTTTTCGCTCTCTAAAAAAAATAAATATTCATTGTTAGTTATGTCAAGCATAATTTCGGAAGTTCGGAGTTCGAAGCTCTTTTTTTCTCGGGTTTGTTTCCTTTTTTCTGGGGGATTTTGAATTCGGCTTGTGTGTGTATGTGAGAGAGAGAGAGATTGTTGAGTGTGTGTGTGTGTGTGTGTATGAGAGAGAGAGAGAGTGTTGAGTGTGTGTATGAGAGAGAGAGAGAGTGTGTTGAGTGTGTGTATGAGAGAGAGAGAGAGAGTGTGTTGAGTGTGTGTATGAGAAAGAGAGAGAGAGAGAGAGTGTTGAGTGTGTATGTGTTTGACACAAAATTTAATTTAACAAAGAAACTTTCTTCATTTCATTTTTGTTTTGTTTAGTTTTTAAATTAATTTCATTTTGTTAAGAGATTTTTTCTTGTCTTAAAGATTTGTTTGTTTTTTTTTTTTAAATTAAAATTAAATAAATATAATTTACAAAAAAAGATTACAGCATCTTGCTTCATCTTCTTCTTCCACTGGCTGTGAATGTGTGTGATTGTTCCCAGTAGAACTTAATCTAAATTTAGTTAAGAAATGCCTTCTTTTCATTTGAAACTTGAAATTATGTCTTCATAATATCAGAATGATGAACCGAAGCAATATGAACTCAGGATCAAATGGACCATAAATCCCTCTGCATGCATTGTTGATACAAAGATGCGCTGTGTTCTTTAATAGTCATGTCTTTCATATTTAAGTATGGTCACTGAAACATACAGAAAATACGACATCTACGGAACCCTCCATGTGCGGATCCGACTCGCACTTGGCCAATTTTTATACTCTTCACGGGAGTGAATAGTATTAAAAGTTTGTTGCGAAATTTGTACATAGGTTTCTTTTTACCTTGTGCAGCACATTTGTCGGAACGAGCCGAATCGGACCACAGGGAGGGGTAGCCCCATACAAACCCCAAGGTCAAATAAATATTCTTATCAGATAAAATTTTTTTCAATCTGTAAGTCAGATTTTTATCTCACTATGTCACCAACAGGTTTCCGGTGTTCTTAGTCAATCTTTTTTTTAATGATAAGATCCATTTGGGAGCTTAGTACAAGAGACTTGTAGCATGTCTGAACTATCAAGAACTGTAAGACTTATAGCCGTGTAATTTCACAGTAAGAAAAATGAAAGAAAGAAACTCTTTCACCCATACGATAGAGTTCCACTGGGAGTGTTTGTTCTGTCTAGATTTTTCACATTGTTATAAGATTTGTTGAATTGTTGATGATGGAAGGGAGAGTTGGAGATGGAGAGAAGAATGTATGTATTGTTTACATTTATCATCGTCCAGGTGTCAAAGATGATGGTGCCGGAGAGACACCTAAAATTCCACCAGGCACTGTTGTCATAACACCCATGCCCGGTGGACAACCACCAATACCACTGTTGCCTGGATGATCTGGGTCTTTTTTCGTTACAACACCCGTTGGATGACCAAGTGCATCAACAGAAATAACATGAGTTTGCATAACGCCACCTCCGATTCCGCCTATCGTTGGTGGTTTGCCACTCATTGCCATTGCCTGTTGTTGTTGTTGTTGATGCTGATGTTGTTGTTGGAGTTGTTGTTGTTGTTGGAGTTGTTGTTGCTGCTGCTGCTGGTGGTGTTGCTGCTGCTGGTGATGTTGCTGCTGCTGTTGTTGTTGTTGTTGTTGTTGTTGTTGCTGCTGCTGTTGCTGTTGTTGTTGCTGCTGCTGGTGCTGCTGTTGAACTTGTGCTAATGTCTGTGGTGCTCCACCACCAGTGTTACCGACTTGCGTTTGCTGCAGCCGATGATGAGGCGGTGGTGGTGGTCCAAGAGATCCAACAGAGGGTGGAGGTATGGGACTTGGTTCCTTTGCACGCAAATGTGCCGCCGATTGTACAGCATACATATTCATTGCCTTGTGTCGTTCTTCAGCTTCGTGCCGCAATGCCTCCATTATGGGATTTATAGTATTTATTGGATTATAACGTAATATTGAAGGATATGGATCACGATATGGGTCCATGCCCCAACCAGGACCTGGCGGCGCAAAATGTGTCAGTTGTGCTCCCACACCTAAAGAGGGTGGCATCATTGTGCGTGACAAATGTGGCGGCGGTGGTGGTAGACCATGAGGAGGTCCATGTCGGCCAGCCATAAAATTAGCATGATGATGTGCTGCTGCTGCAGCAGCACTTGCCTGTGCGGCTGCCAATGATGATGGATGATAACGTGGGTCACCAGCTGCAGCAGCTGCTGCTGCAGCCGATGCACGCATCATTATGACATCTTGTTCCTCCTTTGTACGCGGATGTTCTTCTTTTATACGAATTTCACCAACTCCCACACCGACACCAACACCAACATTTGCATTCATTTCACTAACCGATCGATGTGGAGATCGATCACGTGCCGGGTTTGCTCCAGCTGCTGCTGCTGCCGCCGCTGCTGCAGCTGCCTGTTTATTGCTTTCATTGATCCTTTGTTGTTGGAGCATCCGTTCACGTTCCATTTCACGGCGTTCGATTTCTCGACGTTCACGCTCTTTACGTTCGCGCTCTCGTTCACGTTCCCTTTCACGTTCTTGTTGCTCACGTTTCAGTTTCTCCTCCTTTTCTTTGCGTTCACGTTCCTCACGTTCGCGACGTTGACGTTCACGTTCACGTTGTTCACGTTCACGCATTTCCCGATCACGTTCTCTTTCTTCAGCCTCACGTCGTGCATTATCCAAGGCGGGATCAGGTTTTATCTGCCAAGCACTAGGGGCACCAGCTGCACCGGGATGATAAGGAACCGTGCGTTGTAAGGCTCTAAATCATAAAAATTCAAAAAGGAAAATATGTAAATTATTTTTTTTAAATATATTTTACGGAATACTCACGTTCGCCAAGGATCATGCAGTGGTGCACCCAATGGTATCTCACGGCCGAAATGCGTCAGACCAAAACCAAATGGTCCAACATAACGTCCAAACGGAGAAACCGCAGTGCCTGATCATAAAAAAGTGAAAAGAAAATTTTATATGAAAAAAACTGGTATTTTGAAGTTGTGAATTTGATTTTACCAATATGACTTGGTGGTGCTCCAATAAAACTAGCGGCAAGGGGAGATGTCTCAAACGGTGAACGTCCCGGCAAAGCGGATGCATATGCCGCACCAGGGGGCATTTCACCAGGTCGATGCATTAAATGCGGTGAAGCTGAACTTAGCGTTAAAGCAGGTGAAGATTTCATGCCACCACCACCACCACCCAATGGTGATGCACCCATCTGTGGTGGCCCAGCTGATGTCGATGCACCCCCCATCGAAGCAGCTACTGCTGCAGCCGCAGACGATGCTGATGCCGCCGATGTTGGAATACCACTTGATGGTGTATTTGAACCACTGCCAGAACCAGCAGTATTGTTATTACCTAATCCACCTAAAGCACCAGAAGCATTGCTACCACTATTACTATTTGTGCTTGTTGTGCCAACATTTGATGCTGATCCAACAGATGCTGCTGATCCACTCCCATTCCCACCCAGTTGCCGATCGGGATTTTGTTTATTCTGATGATAATATATCTCCCACGCTATGCGAACATGCATTGCGTTCCAGCGCCCCGTTTTCTATAGAAGAAGAAATAAAGGATATACATAATAAGTAATCGATTTGAAATTGAATACAACTGAAAGAGAATAGAGAGAAGTTGAAGAAGGAGCAATAGAAAACAAAAACATACCGTCGTAAGTTTTGCAATTTTGGAATCAAGTTGCATTGATGAAGGATTGTTCATGGTGTTGGTATTGGAGTTGGAAGGCGTAGATGGTATCGGCTGAATGGTTTCATTGTTTGTGATGAGTAAGTCATCGAATTAGTGAGGATAGAGAATCAATGAGTAAAGAGGAATATGCAAAGGAAGGATGAAATTATGATGAAATTGAAAATGGTTAATTGGTTGTTTGGAATAGTATGGTCAAGAAGCCATAATCATCAAGAACGGATCACTTACCTTTGGTGCAAATGTTGTCAAATGATTTGGTGGCATAAATGGTGTTGGTCCACCTAAGCCGGGATGCAATAAACTTGCCGGATTATAGCCTGTATAACCGGGTAAACCAATGCCGGCTCGATAGAATTGCGTGTCGACTGCTGCCATTTTAGGCATATCCTTGAATAGAGGAGGTGGAAAGATTGGTGCCGGAGTTGGTGGTGCTGGAGGCAAGGATGTTGATATGGCACCCGGTATTAATTGTTGATGTTGATGCAAATGCGTATGTTGATGCTGATGATGATGTAATTCCTGACGCAAATATGTTGATGGCGGTGTTGGTGGTGGTGGTACTGCTAATCCGGAACGATCAAGAAAACGACTGTCCAACTCACGGCGCAATAGATCAGCTTGATGATCATCTAAAATTGTAGACTTTTCAGTTCATCGGGATTGCAATTAAATGCCTTAACTTACTTTTACTTGGTTGAAAAAGAGATTCTGCTGAAAAGGGATGTGGCGCAGGTTGGGTTGAATTATTGTTATTGCTGTGGCTGCTGTTGCTGCTGCTGCTGCTGACAGGTGTCGTTGATGCTAAGGATGATGATGTGGCGGCTGTTGTTGTTATAGAGCACCCTGATCCTGATGCTAAGCTGACGGCACTTGAATTACTGGCAACGGCACTGACTGCTGATGATGGTGGCGTTGGCGCAACGGATGGTGGAAGCGGTGCAGTGAAATACGATGGTTGGAAATTAGCGCTACCAGCGCTGGAATGAATCGTATGTGGTGAAACCGAATTAATTGGTTGAAGGTGTGCTGCCGATGATATGCTGATATTAAGCTGGCCAGGTGGTGGAGTTGGACGTGTTGTTATATTTGAAATAACAATCGAAGACGTTGGCGGTGATGAAGTACTTGGTATTTGCTGTGATAGCGAAGTTGGTGATGGCCTACAAACCACAAAATTCATTTATTATTAAAAGCTTCTTTAGGCAAAAGAAGAAGTGTGATGAACTTACGTTGGCCATAATGATGTTTTCGGTGGAGGATACGATGATAGACTAGGCGTTGTTAGTATTGAATGAGTTGATGGCAGTGATACGGCGATATTATAAGGCCCTGAACTGGTGGCTATTGTTGTTATTGTTTGAGGCGTCGGCGGTTGTACCGCCGATGATGATGACGATTGTGCTAAATGTGTTGGTAGTGATGGTGGTGGTCCCAGACCTGTTGTTGCTGCTGCAACACCGATGTAAGGTGATTGCAACGTTATACCAGGAGGTGCACCAATGGCAGATGGCGCTGAAGAACGTGCAGCAATGCTATTCCAAATAAAAAAAAAATATTAAAATTTCAATTACAAAAAATATACAAAAAAAATTGATTGATTTTTCTCCTTTATCAGATGAGAGATGATCAAATCAGATGAGTTACTAACCTATAGCAAAGATCACGTTCTTTACTTGGACTTTCGCTTTTTGGCGAAATGACTTTTTGGATCACAGATGATGATGACACCGCTGTCGCTATGGAAGACGACGGTGGTGTATTTAAGACCGCAGAACCGGAAAGTGCTGAGGCACTAAAATTATTGCTGTTTCCAGCTGTTGTTGCTGCTGCTATACTGGGAGAGTTAACACCGCAACGCATCAATTGTTGTTGTTGTTGTTGTTGTTGTTGTTGTTGTTGTTGGTGCTGTTGGTGTTGCTGTGTTAGCTGCTGATGCGCCATTAAATGAGGCATTGACGGCATATGCGCACCAGGAGGTGCTAGATGCGAAGGATGTCCAAGCATAAGTGGATGTGGTGGGGGAGGCAGTAATTGTGTTGGATCCCTGTGCATTTGAGTTGTATGCAATATATTATTGGCACCACCACCACCACCAAGTGATGACACTGTCGTTGTTATGCTCGTCATATTTCCAGAACTTGCACTTGATGCTATCATTATGCCGCCGCCTGCCGCTGAAGACACAACGGGTAGACATAAGTTCGACGCTGACACTGACACTGGTAGCCCTTGTTGTTGTGGTGGTGGCGCCACCGTCACCACTCCATGTGGTCCTGTAGCATATGCTGACATATGATGAGGCGGTAGATGTTGATGATGCAATAAATGTGTCGCCGCACCCGCTGTTGAAACTACATGTTGTGACTGTGTTGTTATTGGTGCTGGTGGCGGTGGAGGTAGTTGTAATGCGTGACCTCCAACCGCAGATGAAGTTAGTTGTGAACTTGTACTATTGCCTGCGATACTACCACCACCACCACCACCACAACCACTACCATTACCAGGCGTCACTGGTCTAACACCAACAACTCCCGATGGTGGTGTTGCTGTACTAATACCCTTGGGCGGCAGCGGCAACGACAACGATAACGGTGATTCTCGACTGCCGATGCGTGTATCTGTGGTTCGATGAGGTGAAGCACTTGGCGATGGCACAACTTGTGGAAGATATGGACTATGAGGCAGTCCACTGTATGGTGCATAGAGTGCATAATTTGGATAGGCCTGACGATATGGTGATGCTGCTTGAATTAGCATTGGTCCAATACCATTTGGTTGTAAACCAGCAGCAGCGGCCGCAGCAGCAGCAACATGTGGTAGTGATGGTGGTGCAGCACCATGAAATGGCAGGCCATGCGCCACAACAGTGCCGCCGCTTAGTGCTGTCGTTTGCGTTGGATGTGGTGGTAGTGGAAGTGGAGGCGTTGGTTGTGTAATTGCAATTGCTGTTGGTAGACTGTTGTTGCTGCTGCTTGTCGTATTCAGCGGCATTTTTGGTATTGATGAATGTGGCGTCGATGTTATGGCAGCAATCGATCCAGAGGAAGCTGTTAACGTGGATGTTGATGATAATGGTGTCGCCATTGTGGTCAGCATTGTTGTGGAAGTTGATACTAAACCAAGTTTACCAGCAGCAACTGATGACAGATGTGGTGATATACGTGAAGGCATATTACCTCCTCCGGGTTGAAATGTTGTCAAGAAACCATTAACAACCGGGGGTGGCTGTGCTGGGACACAACCACTACCTGTTGAGCTCTTCAAAGGATCAACTAAATTTGAACCTACACTCGTTGTTGTTACTGACATACCGCCTCCCACCATTCCTGCACCTATTGATTCATTTGGTTTTATACTAGCATTGAGTAATCCACTACCAGCAACTCCGATCGTTTGTTGTTGTTGTTGTTGTTGTTGCTGCTGCTGTTGTTGTTGCAACGCATGTGGTGTCAATGCAACACCAATCCGATTGCCAAATGGTCCAAGTACTGGGGTACCACTAACAGCAAGAGTTGGTGTTGTTAATGTTGTTAAAAGTGTTGATGACGGCGCGCTGCACGATGCAGTTGGTCCACTTTGCATTGGTGCGCCTCCTGGATGCAGACGCAAAGAGGAAGAATTTGGTGCTGAGACAACTAAATGACCACCGGCGCTACCATGTACTGCTGCTGCCGCTGAGAGAGCAGCTAACTTTGAACCATAGAGTGTTGAGGGAGGAGGTGGAGCAGGTGCTTCGCTTTGACTTGTGGGCGGCGTTGGACCAATAATTGATGTAATTCCCGCCGTCGCTGGTGTTGCGCGTCCTTCAATGACTCCAGGCGGCAACTGATTAAATGAAAGATTAAAAAATGAAAGAAAAAACAAAGAAATTCATAAATAAATTTAATCAAACCCATTAATTTCTTATCATACTTGTGCTCCACTTGCTGACGCTGCCGCTGCTGCTGCTGATGTAAAGCTATTTGACAATACTGATGATGCAGCTGCAGCTTGCTGAAGATGCAACGCAGCAGATTGTTGCAGCGTTGGTGGTCCCAATAATGAATCAGCAGTAGATGCAGTTGTTGGAATTGGTGATGTACCAGCAGTAATAGATCCTCCAGTTGTATATGATGTTGTTGGTGTACCCACCAAACCACCGCCGCTTGGAGGCATTGACGCTGAAATCGCTGTCGCTGTTGTTGCCGACGACTGATGCAAAAGCAACCCACTTTCAATTCCTGGTCCCGTACTGCTGTTGCTATTATTACTGTTACCACTACTACTGCTGCCTCCACCACCACCACTGCTTTGTGTATGCATTGCTGATGGTGGTAATCCCGACTGCTGTTGCGCTGATGTTGCTCCTGGCAAGGGCGCAGAGAAGACACTTCCATCATTGCTGCCAACATTATTGTTATTGTTGTTACTTGTTTGCAGTCCTTGTTGTAGTGTCTGCGCGCCGCCTGTTGCTTGTTGAGGATAATCCGACGATTTGCGCGGTGTCGTGGGACTCGGTGTCGCATTGGAAATATGTTGCGTTGGCGTTGAAGGAAATACAATAGCTACTAACTTTTCAGAACTCTGAAAGAGACAAACAAACAAGAAACCACACATGTTAATAATAATGATCCTTCTACTTCTATTTTTTAATTGTTATTAAAATTAAATACAAATCAAGTTCACGTAATGAGATTAGGTGGGTTTGGTATTCGTATAGCTTGGTTTGTTTTTGTTTTGTTTTTGTGCATCATAGACTGAAAAAAGCCAACTGATGATCATGATGATGATGATGTTGACACGTGCTCACCTTTGGTGTGTTCGTAGAGTTAAGAATGGTGTTGGTGGTTTCATTATTATTTGTTTTTAAGGGCAACAACAATGATGAAGCCCCACCAGATGATGCAGTGGCACATACTGCTGTTGTTGCTGCTGCTGTTATCGATGATGACGTTGATGATGCAGATGATGTTGATGTTGATGTTGTTGCAATTGTTGCATTAGCAGGGATACCACCAGATTGAGTACCACCAGTTCCACCACTTGTATTATTATTTGAATTTGTATGATGCTGCTGCTGTTGTTGTTGTTGTTGTTGTTGTTTTTCTTGAGCCTTTGTTTCGGCAACAGTAACAACACCACCACCACCACTAACAGCACCACTACCACTACCATCCGTTGGCGCCTTGCCACCGGACGACTCAACACGTACTATAATTGCTATTTTGTTGCTTCAAGCAATGTTCCGTGATTTTTCGATGAACAATCGAAAACACGGAAGAAATATTAAGGTAAAATACCAACGATGATGATGATGTTGACGACGTTGTGTTGTGTTGATAATAATAATATGTAATACATACAAATGTATGTGGAATTAATTTTATTGTAAATTTTTATTATTTAATGATTTTATCATTATTTTTTTCATTTCATTACAACACGTAACAAATTTGTTCACTTATTAACACTAACACACTAGTCACATTCATTCTCTGTTAAAAGTTGTGTTTTTATTTTTATTACTTTCTTATTTATTTATATTTTAAATGCATCAGCGGTGTAAATTTACGCAGTATAAAGACCGGTCGGTCGGTCCGTCGCGCCATAGACGAAAACATTTTTGTTTTCATTTCATCGCTAGCGAACAGAAAAGCGGAGTAAGCTAAGCGAACTATAAACGAATAAATTGAGTGAACGATGAACGAACCACACAGATACACACTCACAGTTATACTCGCTCATACACAAATGTTAAAAAAGTTTGAGGCAAATAAGAACATAACAACAGCAGAGTTCGTACATATATATATATATATATATATATATATAGAGAGAGAGAGAGAGAGAGATTAATAAACACAAGTAGACAACCAGACTAAAACTAACTGACATGAGACACCGACCAACAAACACTGACCAAAGGAGAGAAAACGCATTTAACAACAAGAGAGTGCATTGACAGCTACTGCTTGCTTGAGAACTAGCAAACAACTGAGCGCAGCGCATGTCACCACAATGCAATTGGTTTATGACTGAAGCACATGAAGGAGAGAGCGAAAGAGAGTAAAAGTTTTGCCTTTGTCGAAATAATCTCTTCTTTTGATCTAGCTTTCTTGCTTGCTTGCTTACAATTATTTATACTTCTCTATATGTACATAAATATTTGCTCTTACAGAGCCACGTACGTAGTACACACGCATAGTTGTATATGTTGCTCACAGTTGGGGGCCACAGGCGGCCAGACCAAGACAGCAGCAGCATTCAGTCAGTCAAGCATTGACGTCGTATACAAAGGCTTTGGTTAGGATGACAAGGGTTTCTTTTCTTTTTTTTTGTTTCTTCTTTTGTTATTATTCCTAACGGATCTTTTGAAAAAAATCTGTTTAAGTAAATGGGGAATGGTAATTTTAATCTATTTTGCATACACACAATTAGAGTATGTGTTGGTACGCTAATCACAACCATTTTGAATCTATACTATTTTATTTACATGTGATTGATATACAACCCCAGTTCGGTTCGCTTTTTTTTATTTATGTAGATACATATTTACATATATTTAATTTGCACTTTGATTGTTATTCATTTTCTACTTTTTGGTTTTTACTTTACAATTTTGTGATGAAAAGTGAAAGGCATTAACTTTTTATCAATCCCTAACACCACATATAGATGTATATGTATCTATGCATGCATTAAAGATATCTATTAAAATGCCAACCAAGCAACAACGTCGTCAAAGCTTAAGATTTCTTCATTTGATTTGTGATTTTTTTTTTCTCTGAGCTTCAAAAGTAAAAAAGCCACCATTTAAAAAAACAACAACAACAACGAATACACATATGTATGTAGGTACATAACACGCGCGCCGCTCCTATGCATGTAACGTGCTAAACACAACACAATATAACAAACTACTGCTTCACTCCATCCATATTCACATTCACATCCACAATGCACTGCTTTCCCCACTCCACTCAACGCAACTCAACACTCACTTCTTGCTCTCTTTTCATAAGTTCACCACACCACACACCATACCACATCACATCATGTACATCAATGCGTTAGCTCGTTCGTTCATATAAACTTCCGTACATTACTATTTACAACAACAACAAAAACACAACAGTAAAGCCAGTCAGTCAGGCAGCTCCAGCCACAACATGCCCCGTCCTCGTTGTTGTTGTCGTTTCATTTTACTCAACTCTCCACTACGGTCTTATTTTTCCATCTTTTCTCTTCTCTTTGCATTTTTGCATCGTTTATTCGTTGGTTTTTGCCATGACAACGCATGCACAGTGGCATGAATTTGCAATGTAAAGCGACAAATCTGTTGAAATTAATTAATTACAAATTGCTACTCATTGCTTTCCAGCCACTGTGTACTGTGCGAGCATCGACTACGACGACGACAATGACTATGAGTGAGAGATGATGACTTTGCATTGAGTGCTTGCACACACACTAAAAGCCACCAAAAAGGGGGTTATACAGAAACAGCAACTTTTAAAAGAACAAACGATGATTAAGGGTGTGGGATGGTGATGGTACTGAACTGTACTGGTTGAGGGCATGGTTGAAAACGTTTAGTAGCTGCTGGAGCTTGCATTTTATTTTTTTTTTTTTTTTTTTTTTTTTTTTCATATTATTACATTTTCTTTTTGTTGTTTTACTGCTGCGTTTTACTATGCAAGCAGCAGCAAAAGTTTTTGTGATGATGCGATGCATGAGGAGAAGTGTTGGCGGCATTTGCTTTAGTTGTTGTTTGTGGTGTTGTTACCGGGTAGGTAAAGTCGACAATGACTACAAAGCAATTCAAGTCGTCGAGTAATAAAAACAACAACAGCAAAAGTAACAACAACAACGACAGCCAAGTTAATGGCGGCGTTGACGACTGGGCGCGGTCTCAGTTATGGTTTTGCTTACTGTGCTGGTGCTGGTGATGGTAATGGTAATGATGATGGTAAATGTGGTTGCGGTGGTGGTAAGTATCGCCCGTCTACCAAGCGACCACCTCTCTTTTCATTTTTGCTTGCTTGCTTAATTTTTTGTATATTGTATGTACTTTGCTCTTGTCATCATCATCATCGTCACTTCACCAACAACCCACTTTTCCTACCCATCATCCGCCATACCATTCACTATCAGCACCACATTAAGTACTGGAACCAATGCTCAAGCAGTAGCAGCTGCAGTAGTAGTAGTTATCGTCATTTTCCCTCAGCTTGTTAGGTAAGCTTCACTATAAGGAAGAGACTTGGTCTTAGTCTGGTCTACAATTTGAATCCACTTAATCGTTGCGCATAGCAAAGTACTTAATTAGAGGCAAACATAACACAGCATAACAGCAGCAAAGACGACATCGACGATAACGGCAATGGCAACGAAAGAAACTTTGTGTACCATAGTTGTCGTTTTATTTCGTTTTCATCTAGATCAGAGTTTCTTAAGCTGTGCCCCGAAAGGTACTTAATGTATGACATACTTATATGTATATGGACATATTCAAAGTTACTCAGTATATAGATTTTCTTTTCAAGAAAGTTCTTCCAAACGTTTAAGAAACCCGGATCTACATAATTGTAGTTGTTCTCGTTACTGTGGTGCTTTGGTTACTGCTGTAGATGTTGTTGTTGGTTGTTATATTGACTGTTTGGCGTCGAGGCGGCAAATTGCTTGAAAGCCACTCACAGCAATCGTCAGGTAGTGTAGTGTGTAAGCGCACAAAGTGATTATTTGCACAAGTTAAGATTTAAGTGGCAGTAGCTAGCAGAGCAGAATACAGTGGCACCGTGTGGAAATGTATACATTTAAAAAGGGGTTAAATCAATTCATGGGACCTTTCTTCTTTTTAATTTAGTTCTTATAATAAATTGCTGATGGAAAATTTAATCCCTCCCTACATACTTACATATGTATATTATTTGATCACTTAAGTGTGAGTGTGTTGTGAATTTATTTACCATCTTTTATTTGGACAAATCAACAAGTTTTAAAATTCCCCTTTTTGGACGATTTTTATACACCCATGAACATTTCTAGGGGTTCATAATTGGATTCGTCGGTTCGTAAAAAGCTTGTCGGGCTTTGGACGGTCGCATACAAGTAATTAACACTGTAATCCCCACGATTATAAATTAAGTCTAATTGATTGAGTTGAAAAACGCATTGGCACTCACTGGCATAAGTAATAGGAATTGCAAAGACAGACGAAGTAATGAGATTTGAGGAGGTAGGAAGGATGAAAGGAAGGTAACCAGGCAGGAAAGGTAGCAAAATGTTTTACCAATAGAAACGACGAAAGAAGATCCTTGGAACCAGGTGAAAAAGCATTATTTGAACACACAATATGCAGCATGAGGTGAGATGAAAAATAAGTGGTCAAGAGATGGTCAAGAGTTAGATGAGAGATCTCTCTCTCTCTCTTTTCATTCAAGAATTTTGAAATTTACAATTTGGTAAATTGTAGAGCTAATCAACTATTCGCCAAACTGTAAGTGTGTGTACATGTGTCATTTTATATACATAAGTATCGTAGAAGTACATATTGGTATAATATTATGAAAGTTACCTAGCGAGCGAGGGAGGTTATATGTAAGTATATAACACAGTATCTTTTTAAGTGCCTTCTTTCTTCTTTACCCCAATTCCACATTTCACTCAGAACTCAGAAATGTTAAACACTGAACACTAAATATACATATTTCATCATATCAGCACACAGTGGCACAGGAAGGCAAGCATTGAGTAGTGAGTGAGTAAAGTGAGCAGGCGGATGGGGCGGTTACGCAAAATGCAAATCATACAAAAAAGCGCAACGTATTCAATTACGTTTTCGCATTACGTACATTTTCACGCGCACTTGCTTACACAAGTGACTTGACTGAATACTGGCAGGCAGCTCCACTCTAAGTGGAACTACACATCCATACTCACATAAAGAGAAAGACAGACAAACAGACAGATTGACAGAGAGAGGAATGAAATGAGAGTATAAACGTTTTAAACAGCAGTTTTTTTTTTTACTGCTGTTGTTGTTGTTGATTGCTTGTAGGTGGTGTTGTTGTTGCTTTTGTAGTGGTTAAATGCTCCACAAGTCATTGAGGGTTGCGGCGAATGAGCAACCAACCGACGAAGAGGCTAAAAAAAAGTCGCGCCGACAATAAAAGAGAATGCGCGTTTATATAAATAAAAAAAGAGCACACAAAGTAATGAATGTTAGCAAGAGAAGGTGGCAGGCAGCAGGCAAAAAGCCAAGAGTACGGATTTTTTAGCGTTTGCTTTTTGTTGTGTCATTCTATTTGTTATTTTTATTTTACTTTTCTTGTTTTGCTTTGCTTTCTTTTTTGCGCATTTTATTGCCGTTTTGTTTTTGCCACTACTGTAACGTGACAGACGGCGACGTCTATTATTTATGCAAACTAGCAAACAAAACATACACACACACAACCACACACACACAAGCAAAATCCATCACATTCGCATATATTCAAGAGAAATTGTACGCAGAAAAGAGAAAGACATAAAGGTAACACAAACACAACACACGCGAATAAAATGTTTAAACAAATACAAACGGAACGGAAAACAAAACCCCGTGGCAAAAAGATACTCGACGTTTTTTTTTTGCTATTGCTATTATTGTATAGAAGTCAAAAAGCAGCAAAAAAAAAAAGGAAGGAAAATTGAAAATCCTTTTTTTTTCAACTTTTTTTTGTGTTGGCAAATTTCAATATTAAAACACTGTCCGAAGATCCGATGATTTTGTTGCCGCCGTCGGTCGCAACGTTTTAATACGCTCTGAAAGTTAAAAGCCAACAACATCATCGAAGCAACAGACCAAGTGAAAAGCCAAGAAAGAGAGAGAAAAGAGCGCAGCTCATATATGATGATGATGACGATGGGGAACCAGTTGAGTTCATTTGCAACATGCTGCTAATGAATATGAATGAATGTTGATATGCATGCATTTCAATGCACGTGAAGCTAGCAACATGTTGCTAGCCAGCTAGTGCAAAACATGAAGCATAAGCACAGGACTGTCGTGCAATGATGTGCATAAAATTATAAACGAAAACAATTCAAAAAAGGCAACTTAATACATAACATATTATCATGAAAGAATGCATTACACAATATTATTTGAATTATTTTGGCAACTAATTGATTTTCATCAACCATTTTTAATTATTTTAATTATGCGAAAAATGATATGTTTGGTTTTTACAATATATAAAAATAGGAGAATTTTCAATAAAAATCTTATCGCTAATTTTCATCGGTACATTTTGAATCAGCGTATTTAAATATACTATATATATCTACATAAATAGACTAGACAGTCCAAGATCGCTATATTGAGCTAACTTTACAAATTGAAGGAGCTTCATGTTGCTTCCTCGGAAAGGTTTAAAGCAGATCAGAAAACATCTTCATGTATAATGATGATCCAGAAAACACACAGCCACTCACACTTACTCTGAGCAGAAATGCTCCCCTTTCCTTTCGACGAAATATATATTTGACAGTTCAGGGAGGACAATAGGACATGGGGCGGAATTTTTTTTAGCGAGGCTAAAGTCCCGCACTTCGGTTGTACACCGGCCAGGCATTCGATGCTTTTCTTCCGATTAAAAGTAAAACTTACTGGGTAGGCTATTAGACATTGGAATAAAATTTCATATAAGAATTCGAATATTAACCCAAATAAGAACCAATAGTAAAACATAGTATGTCTATGTTGGTGTGAATAGTTCAAAAAGTTACTGTAAATAATCTTGTTAAATTTTGGGAAAATGCATAGGCAGCATGCATGGCTAGAAACAATTCCAAACTCACTGGAAAAATGGAATAAATAATTCGCATTTTTTATGAACTTCAAATGAATTTTTAAGTTTCCAATATATAGTTAATATAAGCAAAAATTCTGTACAAAATATATGTAATGCCCGGCTCATCAGAGCTTAAGCTCCTTTGTTTTTGTAAGCAGCTTCCTAAGTTGCTTAATGTCTACAACAGAAATAGCAACAGGCAATTGACCAAATTTCAAGGTTGCTAAGGTAAAATTAAAGCGACTTTTGATGCAAGTCTGCTATCAACTTGTTGACCAGGGCTTTGACGTGTTTGGTCAGTGGTGCCAAGTTTTTAGGTGATTTTTGTCTGTTTTCGTCTATTTTTTTGTGCGCCATCATAAAATAGCTGATAAGTTTGATAAATAAATTAACTTTTTGTTAAAATCTGTGCATACACTGCAAGTTGTTCTAAATCTTCTATTTTCTACAAAATTTCCATGTTTTTCACAACCACAACGGTTCATGTGTATACATAACCAAAACAAGAACATATTTTTTTTTTTGCCAAGCGAAAGCCTTGTGTGAACGTTTGCTGGAAAATTCGATTAATTTCTCTGTCTGAACCAGACATAAACTTTAAACGTATAAACTATGTAGCTATATGTATTTAGCTTGACCTAAACCATTGACTTTTACTGTATGCATATGGTTTGCAATTAACAGGGCAAAAGCTTTTTGGTGTTATTGAGTGTGATGTACAATGTGCAATGAACGAATAAACGAACACAAAATGTTAAAATAGAAAAGGAAAATAACGAAGGACACATACAGGAAAGCAAACAATGCAAAGCAAAGCATCAACATTTCATCACCCACCACAAACAACCCACTAACTAGTCAAATTTTCCATTGGTAAACCACTGCTTGGCCACAATTGTGCATTTGCAACATTATCAAGTTAATCATCGTCATACATAAGTATAACTTCAAGAGTGCAAACAGCATCCAACAAATACACACACATAAAATACAATACAATGTGGTATTTATGTGTATTGTACATACGTATATGCATGTGTATTGGATCCAAATTAGCATCATATACAAACATTTACGTACATAGGCCATTCTAACTCTCCTTCTTCTTGGCATCTCTTTTTGCTAACTAAAGTGCCTCTTCAGATGTAATCATCTCATCACATCGCATAAAGAGAGGCCTCGGCTGTGTGATGTGATGAACTGACTAACTGAGATGTTAGTTGGTTCGTTGTCTGGTTAGCTGTTTGACTGTTGTGACTGGGCTTAAACTGTTACTGTTACACCACTCCACTGACATCTCTTTATCATCATATGTACCGTTTAAAATACACGGTACATGCCACGCTACGCTACGCTATGCATTGCTCTCTCACTTGTTTGCCTTTTGTGTGCGCATGTGTTACATACCAATATCACCATCGCCATCACCAACTTCATCATCAGCAACATCAAGATAGTATATGATGTTGTATATACATATGTACCTACATACGTATGTATACAGTGATGCATAAAAACCTTCACATACCAACAGTAACTTCCTTTTTATAGTTATAATAACTCTTCACATTCTTTTAGACACACAGTAGAACCTCGATTATTTGTTTTTGATGTTACGGAATATAAAATATCCCGGCAATTTTCAAGAACCATAACCAGAGAAATATGTACTAATCGCCTGCCTTTTATTGTTTGAGCCAAAAATGGGTCTTTCATGCGATTTTTTGTCCAATCTTCTTCAATTTGCTCAACATTCTTTACAATTACAATTATGATTTGAAAGATCAGAATTCACTTACAAGATGAATGGGAATCCCCGAGTTTTTATTTTTTTATTTTATTTTTACTTCGCGCATAATATGATCAAATAATAAAGGAAAATCACGTTTAGTAGAAGTTGAAAATCACTCAACCACTCAGTATCATGGGATTAACAGTATATGGTTCACTTATTCTACATACGAAAACCGTATGTCAATTGAGAGTACAGTACTAAGTTTCTTGTATGTATAAAAAACAAAAATAATGTTGTGTACCACGAAGTTTTTTCGTCAATACTGTACTGTATAAAAGGAATGAATGACTGACTGACTCCGCTTACACTTTGTGAAGTTTATCTGGCTGTCGACTGTCTTTTATTCTATCTTTCTCTTTATGTCGTCGTGTCGTGTCGTTCTCTTTGTCGTTTTGTGGTAGCGTTTATGGCTTTTGCTTTCGATTACACCGCCGCTTACCATCGCCCGCCCACCAACCACTTGCCCCAACAAACTGTTAATGTGCTTGCTAATAGAGCATGTTATTATTATTACAGTTGTTGATTCTTATTTGTTGTTTTTGTTGCTACTGTTGTTGTTGTTGGGCCCCTTCGGCACTTGTCGGCTTTGTTATTGTTGCTGTCGTAATAATTCGTGTAATTTAATAAATCGTAAAAAAGCTACTTGAATGAAATGTGATTACGATTTATGATCTGCCGCCGCCGCCGCTGTCATCGTCGGCTCTGCTAAATGTGCGAGTACGACGACGTCGACAACGACAACGACGACGGTAATAACATCAGCAGCCGATTACGTTTTATGACTTACGAGTGAAGTACAATAGTAAGTGGTTAAGTGTGAGAGATGTCGATAGTATAATAATAGGACGGTGGGTGATGATGATGAGGATGATGATGGTAACGATGACAATGACGATGATGAGATGCGTACTTCGCAGACATATCAAAAAAGTAATAAAATGAAGAACTATGACAATTGAATTTATCTATGCATAGGCGCGCGTTTTCTTATGGGTAACATGAACTTCAATATTACTGATTTATACGATCCACTCAAGTGTGCAGATTTTTAAAAAAAAAAAATTTAAATGAAAATTATTTAGTCTTAGGTGTTAGGGTTGCGGACTCCGAAATTCAGTGTTGCTAAGGGCCCCACCAGAGAGGCAGGAGGCGCCACTGGAAATGAAGAAGAATTATGGGAGGAGGAAGAGTAATAGAAAAACCATTTGCTATAGTAGACAAAATGCGCCGATTGAAAAAAAATGGAGAGAAATCAACGAAGCAATTAAAATGTTTGTAGACTTGAATTTTTGGCTTTGTCGAGATTTTTTGTTTCTTTTTTGGGAAGCTACACCAAATGTTTATAAGTATGTATGCATTGTTTTGTTTTATGGTTTCGTTTCAAAAAAAGATTGTAGCCAGTGTCAGCCAGTCCAGTCATAGTAAGTTAGTTTTTTTACTGTTAATTTTTTTAGTCTTCACGTAGTGAATAGTATTATAAGTTTGCCATGAAATTTGTAATGCAAAAAAGGAGACATCGTAGACCCCATAAATCATAAATATTCTTGATCAGCGTCTGAAACTAGTCCCTCACTTTTTAACTAGAGAGCTGAAATTTTGCACGAATCTTTTCACCATACGCAGCACATTTGTCGGAATCAGCCGAAGCGGACTACTAGGAAGGCTACCTCCTATACAAATCCCCGACTTAAATTCATATTCTTATTAGAAAAACTTTTTTGTTTTTTGTGCTATCGAACTGAAATTTGAAAACTGAAAGTATTTGACATATGTATATACACCATCCACTAAATTTTCAAGACCCTCGGGGGCTATCGGGATCGGTACCTCCCATACAAGCCTCCTACTAAAATTCATGCTTTTTATGCTATCATATTGAAATTTCGACGCAATAGGATTCTGATGCATATTCATCAACTATGTAAGTTCCTGGGATTACTGGATCGCATAGCTACCATACTTTCTTTTCTACGGGCTGCGTGAAGAGTATTTCAACTTTGGCATAGTCGAAGATACCCTTCTTTCTAGTTATTATTGTTGTTGGTTAGTTTCATCATTTCGAATTTCATTCTCTCCATTCATTGGGATGGTTCATTTACCTTTCGTTTCATTGAAGCCAGCTAATACAAAAAAAAAAACATACAAAAAAGAAACTAATAAACTTTGGCACACAACACAATTGATAGCTTACAGCAGTAGCTTGGCAGGAGCAACAACGACGACAATCACAAGCAGTAAAGCAATGCCGATGCTTTTGACTAGGAAAGCACAGAAGAATAACAAACTGTTAAATCAGATGCATACTACACTGTCATTTTGCACACCACACACACACATACACAAATACCCACACACATACAATCATTTTGCCATGCTGCCTGCTTTTAAGCCTCCTACTAAAAGGATGAGCAAGCGACTGAGGAGTGAGTGCACTCAAATAATTGACCAAATGCTGTTTAATGGGACAGGTTTACCAGAGAGACACAGAGAGAAAGAGACACATATAAATTGAGAATTGGAGAAAAAGAGAGCAACAAATGAGAATAGTGAGTATTTATCAAGAGAGTAAGCAACGGAGAGGAGCCACTAACTAAGCTTACAGACCAAACGACGAACAAAACAATTATGTTTTGTCTGCAGTGGGATGGTGATGGTGATGATGCTGCTGCTGTTGCTCCTCTACATATGAATAGAATGTATTCTCATATGTTAGTATTTTTATTGTTATAATACATACACAGAGATACACAATAGCACACAAACATATATATTTCATAGATATCCATCCATTCACTGAAGGAGCAATTTAAGTAACTGAGAATAGCAAAGCATAAGTGTAGAGTGACAACTGATTGAGTGTTAAAATGAAAATGTAAAACAAAAAAAAAACCCATTCTCTTTAAATTCGCCGATAGTTTGGTACCCTCCTTTTGCAAAATCTTATAGACAACTATTAATCATATTGTATGTGAATACATATAAGTATGTGTAGAAGTAATTGTAAATATAGTTCTTTATAGAGACGAGACAGAACAAGGAAAACAAAAAGTACATTTGATTTGAACGCTTTGCAAAATCTCTTATTGGTTTCTATGATGTAATGATCCGCCTAGATGTTAATTCAATTTGCACTAAATGGAATCCCATAATTAGTTAATATAACATCCATAGTAATTTATAGGATTCCTATATTGATGATACATATGTAATCTTAATGGAGAAGATCTTATCAAAAATATTATTCTTATTAAAACATAAATTTCATTAATCAATCAATGATTGACATGGTGGTTAAACGGTTTCTAATCAACCAAAATAGGACATACACATGTATATGGATCCTATCTATCCTTATTTATTATTCTACTCCACAATATTATTCATTTTAAAACATAAATTGTAAAAATATCATTTGTATGGACTGCTTAAACATTAACACAGAACTATTTTCTTAATCACAAATAGTATTTATATGGGAATCCTACAAAATATTATTCAAATCTATTAAATCATAAATTTGAATGAACAAATTATATTAGATACAATTAGCTTAGAGTTCTTCTAATCCATAATGTATATTTCATATTAGATCGTAATATGATATCTTTAAGTCTTATTAACAATAATAACTCAAGATATGTAGGCATATGTATGTATAATTTAAAACCAGAAATTTTGCATGATTCTGAAGGAAAAATATATTTTTATTTAAAGCATTCAGTTCATCAGAGATATCACTCTCAATTCAATCAATAATCAATCAACCAACATCAACATCAACGATTACACTATATGTATTAGTAAGTAGTAGGGTTTACAAAAACCAATGTTTAACTGCACCGCTGCATCATCCAATCATAATCCCAGCTACAGCCCCAGCCCAATTCAATACAACAATGATAGTCTATTGTCTATTTATAGAATATATAAAATGTGCTTAAACAAAATCTAAATTTTTGAATTATATATAAAATAAAATCATCTGTTGTTTTTAACACTTTCACACAATTCAAATTGATTCATCTAATAAGAAGGAAAGACTCATGGATTGACTATCTATCGTACAATGGACAACAATGACAAATTGACAATTGAAAAAATATTGATAATGAAATGAACATGATCAATCAGCTGTTAGGTCATATTCTTATTTAGCAAAATGTGACATATTAAAAGAGTTCAATCAATTTAGCTTTAAGAAAATTCAGAATTTCATTGATAAAGTTCTTTTTTTTTTTTAATCAAAATAGATTAAATAATACTTGAACTTGATTTTAAAGAAATGCTATTCTTACGTCTTACGATGTTTCATTAATTGAACAGGTGGTTTGTTTGGGATCTATGTACATATTTATTTTTACTCACCTTATTCTCATCATTTCCACTATCACACTGCAAAAAAAGAAAAAAATTTTTTTTATTAAAATATCAATGATTTTCAATATTCTATAATAAAAACTTACGATATTAAATCCTTTGCCATTATTGCTACAACGATTTGATGCCTATGAAGAATAATGAAATTGATTATTTGTGAATTTATAGGTTTATAGTAAAATTTCATTCCTACACCCCTCAAGTGTTTATTGTAAATATTAAAGTATAAAATTAACAAACTTTGGAATCCTTTAGTTTAGTTCATTAATATTGTCAACAGATCAAAATATTTTTATAGGTGAGTCTTATACAATCAATTTGATGGCTACGAATTTGAACATATTAATTTATATGTACTTTGTTTTACTCTTAAAGAATCCTTTTATTTAAGATCTACTAATTAAGATTTCCTAATTGGTCGGATGAAATTTTTATAAGCATACAATAATCAATTTGAAGCCTTGTTTCAATTTAGGACTATAGATTAAGCAAAAGCTTAAGAACTATTAAATTTGAATGATCAGATCACATGTTTACAGATTAATCATATAGAATCATGGGTGAAGAAATGAATTTCCAAACAATTTATATGTTGTTGGTATTAATTTTGGATCCAATGTCTTCCTTCAAATATAGTATATGTTAAGTTTTCCATATCAAAATATATATTTCCCATATGTTATGATGAACACACTTTGTATAATATGAAAGTATACCTAATGGAAAAATAAAATTTCAGGCATTAGACCATTAGATGATGTACAAAAGAGGACAGGACACTTTACGTTATAAGAACCCAAGCACAATTAAGTTTTGTATGGTTATATGGATTGTGTGTGTTCCAACTTACATCACTTAAGCGTTCTTTCATTTCATGATCTTTGAGTAACATATTGGCATTGGCACCAACGACCTGCGCTGCTGCACCACCACCAGCACCACTACTCAAAGATAAATCCCGCATTTCCACTAAAGATGCATCAAAATTTGTTGCTGCTGTTATTGGCGTTCCCGTTGTTGTGGCACCTGCTGCACCTACTCCTATCGTCATTGCTGTTGTCAGATCATTTGATTCATTATTATTGTGCTTCTAAAACAAACAAAAAGATAAAACAATCATATATTTTGTAATTTAATAGGGTGGGAAATGAGAAAGGAAAAGATTTAATCCTTCGTTAAGTACAGAATACTTACTTTGACTGACATGGACATTAAACCCAAATGATGATTTGCTTTTGGCATTTGATGTGTTGCCATTAGTTCATGATGTACTGTTACTCCTCCAACTCCTGTTGTCACTATTGTTGCTGCTGATGATGATGAAGTATTTGATTTTGTGCCCTTAAAGCCAATTGGATAGCCAACAACACTAACGCCATCGCCATCTATATTAGCTAGAATGGCGGTAGCTGTTGTTGGCATACTATTTGTTGTTGTTAGTGTTTCATTTGTTGTATTGTTGGCATTAATATTGTGCGTATCCATACGTTCATATATGACAGCCTGTGTTGTTGTGGTTGATGGCAACATTCCAGGTGATGATGCATTCCTACTACTATTACTACTACTTCGATAAGCAACATTATTTCCATTCCCACTAACATCCAACATATGAGCATCACCACTGCTATTGCCATTTTCCAATAGGCTATTGCTAGTGCTGCTTTTGTTGTTATTGTTGCTGTTGTTGCTGATGTTGCTGATGTTGTTATTAAGACTATTGTTGCCACTGATGACGCTGCCACCAATACTATTTGTGCTTTGTATTGTGACAGTAGTGCCAGCGCCATTTGTTACGGTCATCACCGTCACATTGGATTGGTTGGATTGACTTATGTGATTATTATTACAAATATTACTATTACTATTTTGATTAGCGTTTGATAATAAATTGTTGTTGTTTCCACTTTGCAGTTGTTGCTGCTGTTGTTGATATTGTGCTCGCCAATGATGTGCAACATCTGGATCGGATGTCATTTGTACCGTGTTGTTACCCACGACAGTTGACATATAATTGTTGTTGCTATTATTGCTTACATTTCCTACTAAAGTTCCTACTAATCCAGCACCACCGCCAACACCACCCATAACACGATGATGATGATGGTGATGATGCTGCTGGTGATGCTGCTGATGATGATGATGTGCTAGATGATTACTGTGCTGTTGTTGTTGTTGTTGATGATGATGATGATTATTGGCGGCTAATTCCTTATGATTATTGCTCACAGATAAACTGGTGAGACTCGTCGTGCGTATCGGATGCGGTTGGCCTGTGTCAATGATCTTTGGCATTTTCATCTCTTCGATGCTATATGTGCACGTTAACTCTTCTAGCGCCGATAGACGTTTCTCCTTACGCTTTTGTCCCAATTTAATGGCAAACTATATTTTGTGAAAAAGAAACAATTTATGTATATGTAATCATAATTAAAATGAAATTTGCTATGACTAACCTCAAGATCCTCGTATGATTTAAATTCCAATATTGCGAAACCATCGATAATCTCCTCTTCGAGCACTGGTGATCTTGGCAGTTTTCGTCTCACCGGAGGTGGCGGTCTTGGTGGCGGTTTATCACGCGGCAGTAACAGCGTCGATGATGACGATGTGGAAAGGAGATCTTCGTCAAGCGATTCACCTTCGCTATCGCTGGGCGTTGCCATTAAGCCGGTAGTGAATTCTGGTGAATGCGGTGGGTTGAGCAAAAGCGATGCTATACTATCCGTTGGCGGTAAGAGATTATTACTTCCATTACTGCTGCTTGTAAAATTGCCATTTGAATTATTGCTATCCTCGCCCATGCTGCCAGCACTGTTGGCATGGTAAAGTAAACCAGCTCCACCGCCCCCAACACCACCAACCCCACTGCCACCGCTTGTGTGCGTTGTATTATTTGTCATATTAGCAGGCATCATGCCACCGATACCACCAATACCACCTACAACAACTGTATTTACTGTCGTCCCCGTCGTTGTGACCGCCGTACAACGATTATCACGCTCCGCCTGTAGCCTTTGAGCGCGTTCCCGTCGTCTTTTTTGTTGACGCTGTTGTTTGGCATTCAGACTAAGTTGGCTTCCATTAGTGTTTGTATGACCATTAGTAGCTACAGTGTTTATTGTATTGCTTGTTGGCGGTGTACCTGGTTCCGTTACACTTGATACTTCTACTGCAGCAGCGGCAGCTGCAGCGGCCGCAGCGACTATTGACAATTCAGTATCTGAATCAAAGTCACTTGCACTCGGTCCCGTTGCCGCTGAGGATGCTGAAATGTTGCAAGACACTGTCGATGATGCTACAGCTACAGTTGCTGTTGTTAACAATGACGAGGTTGCCGTTCCAGCCGCAGCAGCTGCTGCTGCTGCAGCAGCCGCCGCTGACGCTGTTGTGTTTGTTATCGCAGATAATGGTGTTGCAGTCGTTGCTGTTGTCATAATCGTTGGCGGCGTTTGAGGCGAGGTTAATGTTGATGAAGGTGATGAAGGCACCGCCAATAATATGCTCATTTGAGGTGAGGGCGGTGGCAAATTCAATTCACTCACCGTTAACACACTCGATGCTGTCGTTGCTGATGACGCCACTGAAGTAGCTGCTATTGCCGGTAATGCAACAGAGACAGCATTGCTTTGTTGTTGTTGTTGTTGGTGATGATGATGATGATGATGGTGGTGGTGGTGTTGATGATGTTGGTGTTGTTGTTGCTGCACTTGCAGCGTTTGTTGTTGTGAATGGTGAGTTGTACTGTTCTGCTGAACCGACGACACTGACACCGGCAGTGACACGGGCACGTGTGGTGACTGTTGTTGTTGATGCTGCTGCTGTTGCAGCAATGATGACGTCTGGATGCCAGACGAGTTCAATTCCTGCGTGTTATTTGTATTGTTGGTGTCCATGACGCATTGGTTAGCACTCGATTATGCGGCTGCTGCTCAATGATGACACAGCAATGGAGCCAACATAGTCCGCACGCGTTCCATTGGCGTTGGGGACTACTAAGTGTGGCGTTGCGCGTTTGTAGCAGAATAAAATCTTGATGAATATATACTTATATATCTACGTATAAATTATAGTGTTTAATGATGTTATGTCGTTGTTCGCTATCAGTAGTCGTGGCACAAGCAGTTTTTGTGCTGCTATTGCTGCTGCTGTTGCTGCGGCGACTGATGGCGGACGTTGAATTGAAGATGACGGCAAAGACAGACAATGAAGACAGACAATGTGCGTTGGTTCGTTCGTTTGGTTGTTTGGTTGCGCAGTGGTGTATGGCGCCCGTTGCAAAATCGATGGATTTCTGCCGCCGCTTCTTCTGCTACTCCTGCCACTGGCTGTGGTGTGGTGCCGCTGTTATTGCTGTTTGCTTGCTTTTGCTTATTTGATTTTGTTGTATGATTCTCTCTTAAACATTGTTTTTAATTTGTTGCACTTTACACTCACACACTCACTCAACTCACTCACTCACTCTCGTCTCACTCACAATAAATAATACAACTTATTGATTATTTTTCACGCGTTTCTTTTTTTATTTCTTCTTCCTTTCTTTTTCTCCCTCTTGGCTCTTTTATTTTTATTTCGAGCTTTATGAAGAAAACACTCCTGTTTTTCTTTTTTACTTTTTTTTTTACATTTTTTCGCTTACATTTTTATTCTCTCTCTTCGCTTCACGTTGCTGCGGCTACTGCTTATGACCGACCGACTGACTGACTGATAGACCAACGAACGAACAGAAGAACAGAGAATGAATATAATATTTTTCTTTTCGTCGTTTCGTTTCTTTTTCGATTCTCCTCTTTTTTTCTTATTGTTATTTTCTAAGCTTTTGCATTTTCCGCACTTGAACTTTTCACACACACACGCGCGCACACACAAAAAAAAATTATTAACAAAATATCTGCAAAAAAAAAAAGGTAAATGTAAATGTAAATTTCTATTGTATTATATACGGTTTCGTGGTTGTTCCGTTCTTCTTCTTCTTGTTGGTTTGTCAATTTTTCGCACTTCTTCTTTCTTCATTTTATATTCTTCTTTCCATTTCCACTTTGTATTTCTTCTCTATGTTGCTTGCTTGCTACTGCTGCTGATGTTATTGCGCGCCCGCTTACTCTCTTGCTGAGAGATTGTAATGTACCGTCTGATTATCTGTATGTGTATCTCGTTCACACTTTCCTAGTTTTAATTTGTGTGGAGTGGGTTACGCTTATAAAGAAGAAGACAACGATGAAGAAGAAGAGGAAGAGACGCACGCAGCAGCACACTGAGTACCACTAACACTACAACAACAACAACAATAATAATAATATTACTATTTATTCTCTCATCAACATCTCGCACGCACGAACGAACGAATGAACGAACGAATTAATTGAATGAAAGAGAATGAAAGTAAAAAATAGTATTTTATGCATTTTATTACATTTTTCCATTCACATTTCGTTTTACATTCCCGTTGCTTTTGTATTAAAATCATCAATCAACAATAAAACCATTTAATCATTTTCCCCGTTGGAACACTCTTTACATGCATTAAAAAAAAAAACGAGCTGAGTACTTAATGTTTTTTTCGTTACCAACTACCCGTCAGTAATTGTCTGTGGTCTGTGTTGACAATTGTCAACCGGACGCTTGGTGAATGGTAACCGGATGTCAGACATTGTTTATGTTTTTTCCCATAGTGGGTGGCTGGCTACTCTTCAAAAAGCTAGAATAGTTCTTAACGGCCAAAGAAGTAATAGTTCATAGTTTTAAGTGTGTAAATGTTTTTTAAATTAAATTTTATTCTATTATTAATTAATGTTAATAGTAATTCACCATGTCTCAGACAAGAATAGAGAATAACATCTTAAAAAAATGTATTATGTAATATATAAGTATATGAGAAATAAACAATCATCTACAAGCACATGACGAATTTTAAATTACATTTAAAATTTAAATGCACTATACCAAGAAGAATCATTTCACAGCTCTATATCCATTCACATACACATCCATCTAACTACCGAACATGAAGATAATGAGTGATGATGCTCGCCTGCTCCTTAATGGAAAACAAAGTAACCGAGTTTTGTTTCCTTCTTGGTGACAAAAAAAAAACAATGGAAATGATAGTGTCGATAGATGCGTCCGTTTTTAGCGCATCTGGCGCTGTGGACCGCGATCATAGAAGAGCAAATAGGCGGGCACACTAAGCACCTCTTCAATAGTGACTTCACGTACAATAGTGTCTGAAGTATAAAACCATCTAATAGAGGAGAATTTTGGAATATTTACTTTAGAGATACGTTCAATAGATTTTTAGCAAATACATACCGATGGGCATTACGTAAAGCGCCACGGCGATAGGTGACGAAGTGTCCACTGTTAGCCTCGCCCGAATGCACAACGACAGCCAATAAGCGATACAAATTTTTGGGGAACATTGTCCCAAATGTGCTGCCATAAATTTCACCACCGGTACCATTATTAAGCGGTAGACTGGATGAGAATAGTGACATTGTTGAGCCCCAAGGTGTGCCGGCCTACAAACAAAAAGGATCGAATTATATACATACTTATATTTCTAGGGGGCCATTGTCATATTGATTTATTCAACTCACTTGACTATTGAGATGAGGCTGAACAAAACTATATGGCGCCATTGAAAGACTTTCTGGAAAATGTACATAATCTTGACGTTTACATACTTGTCCTGTGGGCAACCAAACGGTGCGTGCTATGTGTATACAGAGGCACGCTGGCAACTTTGCGAAAGTCAATGATTTAGTGTGAGTCGTTGTCTCGTTGCATGAGTCACATTTGACGTCACTGAGATCCTCGGATGTGATGTGCTCGCTAAGCAAGTGGCCCAAGCTCAGACCTGTGCGACGTTGTGATGGCAAATTCAACGTTACGCTATCGAACTTGTCATACCGTACGGCGGATTTGTAACCACAGCCGTTGCATACGATCTGATTGCCCATGGCTCCTTGAAAAGGATGAGCCACTTGACTAGGAAGCATATTCGACCAAATGGAAATTCGACCAGGACCGCGATTGAGACGCTCAAGCGATCGACATGATGTTGAGACGCGTTTGCTCAGTCCTTCTACTTGTTGTTGTTGTGATTGTGATGAGAGACGCGTACGTGAGGGGCGCTGCTCATGGCCCAGAAAAGGTGAAGACAATGAAGACAATGAATCCAATGGATCTATGAGCTCAGTCAGAGGTGTACCTGGATATAAATGTGATGTTGGCTGACCAGTATTTTGTATTTGCTGAAGCAGAGTTGGTGGCAATAACGTACCATCTGGTAACATTTTTTCGGTAGGATGTACTACTTCCCGTTCACGTTCACAAACAGATGCTGGCGAATCCGGGGTATGAGCTTCTGAGCGTACTAAACGTGTTAAATTGGTTGCTTCATCGTAATCAAAATTTAAAAAATCCGATAGCATAGCCGATGATGGTCGATTCGGATGATCACCAATACGTTGGCCACCGACACCAAAGTTACTTATGCCACCTGCACTTCGAACACCATCTTCCACTGCATTCATGAGACTGCCACTTTCAGGCAATGCATCCGATAAACAACCAATGGGTTGTGGCTGCATTGCCTCTTCCTCCAGAGAGGCAATCAGAACATGAAACAATTCGTGGGCATCGTGCTCCTCTTGCGGTATGATCCAACCAAGAGCATTTAATGCTCGTATAACGGCACCAGGTGAATAAGGGTCCCCACGCAATGTCGAGTGTGTCCCATTAACAACCTTAAATTGTAAAATATAAATTTTATTAGACAAAACTAGATATATTATTAACAGTCAGACAAACCAACCTCCAGGGTGCTCAGCATTGAGCTTATTAAACTTTTGCGATCCTGAGATGCGCCATTATATAACTGAAGCCAAGCAATGAACTGTGGACAAGCAGCCAACGCTTGGAGAAGTGTGTTTAAAAAGCAAGTCTGGCCAAAATTATGTAGTCCAGCTATTTGTCCCCGACGCTGACGCAAACGTGAACCTGTGTAAGTGTATAATAAAGAAATTTTGATTGATTTCACATACAATCTTTTCGTGCGTTTCCCAAAGAAAAGAAAATACATGTGTAGAGATTTTGGTGGGGTCAGTTCTTGTTCTTAACCTGATTTACTAACCTGATGGGCCCCAAAACACAAATGCACCAACTACTGCAGCCACTGTGACTCCAGCAGCCATTAATATCTTCTCATTTTCCATTACTTTATTTATTAAGTTTTCACATGGGATTTTTATTATAAAAATATATTTTTTCTTTTTGTTTAAACTAACACAGCTTTACTATTTTAGACAAACTATATCAATAATATATATCTATCTATCCACCTATATACAATTCATTGGGCAGTCAAAAGTGGGGTTGCTGAGTTGAGTTGAGTTAGGGGTAGCAAATGTGAAGCACAATGACATAATACAACACTGAATTAGAAGTGCTGTCGTTTGACAACATTTAATTTAATTTATACAAATTACATACTGTTAAAACTTTACATATAACCCAGCACAACTGTATTAAAAAATTAAATAATTAGTTTTATTGAATATGAGTTGTTTTTTATTTTAAGGGATTATCTTGAGACAACATAAAAAATTTTTTATTTAAATTTTTAGCGCTGTCAACACTGCTGTCACTGGCCAATATTCTGACCAGATGTTTATTCGATTATAAATTTGTATATACATTTTTGTTTTAAAGGTTAATTAAAAGGTTAAGAAAATTCAAAAATATTTTTCAATGATAATAGTCACATTTTGTGAGGAAACCGAAAAATCTTTCATTTTGAATTTTTCGCGCTCTCTCAACACTGCAGGGCTGCTTTGATGCATTGAGCAACAACATTTTATCATACATATGTATATTAGTGAGTTAGTGTATTTGCTAATGCATGTGTTGTGTGTGTGTGTGTGTGTGAATGGGTGTATGTTTTGTATCGTGTGAGAGAGCCGCGACTTTTCGTACATTGTATATTTGTTTCAAGTTTTGATAAACTGATAATTCATAGAAAATCATCATATACTGCTTAGAATTAGAATTAATGGTGCGCCGCCCATGTTAAATTCATAGAATTTCTGTTTTACATACGGGAGATAACAAGCTGGAACTGGCAATTGCACAAAGACCAGCAGCACATTTGGTAGTAGAAAAATGGTGAGTGATGAATTGCAGGAAAGAAAAGTATTTTGTATGTAGTTTGGAAAACTGCAATGAATAGGGCGGCTTCCGCTGATTCACTCATTATTCCTTGAAATTAACAATGGCAAAGAAAAAAAAAATAACAAACAAAGATAGACAAACAAAATTCCTTTAATTCCTACGGTTTATTTTATTATAATTGTTAAATGCACTTTAGCAAAGAAAATTGTATATATTATTGTATATTTTTTTCATTTATTTAAAAAAAATGTTTACGTGTTGCTTTTTTATGTTTCATCGACCAACAGCATTCGGCATCGCTGACAATGGTGGATGTGCTGCTGCACGAGTTTTATCAGCCAACGACATCCAATGCACGCAAGCGAGAAATTGAAGTAAATCTCATAACATTCAAGTCTCAGCCAGAGGCTATGCAGTTATGCTTACGTTTTGTTGCCAACACAAATGATGCGGTAAGTCCAGAGAATCAATATCTTTGGTTCTTTAGTACATCGACGCTGGAGCATGCAATCACCCGTCGTTGGACTTTGTTAACTGGAGCCGAGCGCACAATGTTGCGTGAGAATTTATGGAATACATATGCTCATCTCAACACCAGTACACATAGTGATGCCACCAATGGACAGAATGTGCCATCACGGGGACAACGCGACACACTTGCAATGCTCATTGCACAATTGGGCAAACGAGAATTTCCCGATGAACATCCCAACTATATAAATCATTGTGTTGAGCTTATAAATACACGTTTTCAATTGGGAATCAATTTATTGACGTGTATATCGGAAGAGGTTGCTAGCAATCGTCAGGATTTGCCAACAAATCAAAAAGAATATTTCTTTTCCTGGTAAGTTTTCACACGAAATCAAGACAATATACTACAATTCAAATTTTGTCTTTATTATTTCTTCTTTGTGTGTTTTGGGTGTGTGATGGTGGTGTGGCATGATGATGATGATGGTAATAATGATGTTCTATGTGTCTATGTGTGTCTATGGCAGTGTTTCCCTGTGTATACCCAATGTAGTGGATTTACTTACCAAATATTTACTAATTGCCGTTTGCCATATCAACGGCAAAGATATACACACCATACCTAATACATTTCTGGACTATAGTCTAACCTCAGCGCTGCCAAATGACAATCAACTAAGGTACGTGTTTTTCTTTATTTAATGTACAGTTGGACTTCTTTGTAATATGAAGTTGCAGTACCAATGGCTTCTTCTCCATAAAGAAGTCTCACTGCACTAAAATTAATCAAATTTTTCTAAAGAAAAATGTTAAATTCAATTCAATATATTCAAATATATTTTAGTTCCTCTATACTGGCTTTGCTCAGCTGTGTACAACATTTGATTACCTGGATACGCACCGATTTGATCTCGGACTATTTTCTTATGAGTATATTAGATTTGGCCCAGTGGCGGCAAACGCATGAGGAGATCTCTTTAGTTGCTCTCTCAGTACTTAATGAATTGCTTTATTTGCAAAAGCCGTTGCCACATGCCGGCACCCTTATGACAGGGATAAGTGGCCTCTTGGAACAACATAACATATGCAATCGCCAAAGTGAAATGTATAGCGATAAATTTCGTGAATTATTGCGTCTCTATACAAATAGATATTCATCAAAGTTACTAATGGAACATGAATTATTGGAGGGTTTTCTTAAATCACTTTATTGTTGCACGATACAAAGTGAGTACATTAATTTTTCTCCGATTATTTTATAAATATTTAAATAGAAAGTAAAAAATTTACATACAATATATCCTCACTCTTTGGCCGGGCTTTTCGTCATATCTGGAAAAGTTTCCCGTTAATGCGAGTTGGAGGTATATTAATTGAATTTGGTGGGATTACGCCTTCGGTGCCCAATATGGTTATAAAAAATCCATGGGTTAACTATCATCCTTGATTCCTACTACATAAAAAAAAAAGACAATTCTATTACGACTGATGATGAAATTATAGCTACATATGTATATTAAGGAAATTCACAAGCTGGAAAAGCATCAAGTTTACATAGAGTTCTATTCTTAAGATAGATTCCAAAGTGTAGATATAATATTTATGTACATATTTTTCAACAAGAAAGATGACTATAATCTTTTCGTTTGAACCAGAAGAACGTAATGTTGTTCTTATATTGCAACATAGTTTCTCTTTTATTTCTATTTAGTATTTCATAATATTCTTGTACGTATTTTACATTTAAGTTTTCCTAGTTTTTATTTTTTTAAGTATGAGTTTTTTTTTATATTTTCCATGCTTTTCTAAGAATCGTTGCCTTGCTCTGATATGACTAACTTTTGGCTTTGTGCCATGCTTGTGAAAACGCCAACGGATCTTGCATTGTTATTGAGTGGTATCAGTTGCTTAAAATGATCTCGTGTATTATATCGTTAAATCATACTTAACCTGACTTGGGTGATTTAAGGATACTTTTTACTCATTTCAACCTCAATTAAACGTAGATCTGCGGAGTTGCCCTTGCATTATGTTCAAGGCTTTTTTTTTTCTTATTCTTTGTATGAATCTTAATACGAAACAGTGTGATCTTTTGTATGAATGTATATTTGTCACCTTGTTGATTTGTATAACAGGGGTTTATTTTTCTTTCGAAACGTCATATCGAAAATTACAAGAAATTTTAAAGTCTTGGTGGTCTCTTTGTTTGCTTCTAATGCATCCGCCTTATATTCCTGACATTACCATCCGAATTCTTCTTGTCGCTGCAAAACTCTATGGGTGATCTTATATTAAATATAAATGAAGACTATGAAAGACACTTGACCGCTTTTTTGGGATGACTCTATTGACTCAAACTATAGTAAATATAGTAATATGGGACTAGTTTACATGCATACAGACGGACAGACGGACATAGTTTGGTCAACTCGTCTCGTCGAGCTGATCTCGAATGTCTCCTTTTGTATATTACATGAAGAGTATAAAAAGTGGCAATAGATCGATTTCGACTGAGAGACCGTAGAGTCAAAGTCATATGTACATTATTTGATAAAATTGTAGTCTAGCTTAGGTAGTCTATGGGCTAAAACATTTACCATATAAGCAATAAAGAACTTTAATAATAATAATAATAATAAACAACATATAAAAATGATTGATTGATTTGTATTTTGCAGAAAATGGAGCCTTAGTATTTACAGAAAAACTAGAAATTTGGACGCCCATAATAAAGGGTTTGGCACAAAATCCAAAAATCAATCGTTATAATGATATCATACATCAATTGGTTGCTGAAATAATGCGTCGTACACAATTTGAATTAAATAAAGGTGAACTTGAGCTGCTCGACAATGAAGTCATGGAGGATAGCGTAAGTGAAACCATATTTGCAAAAAATTTATCTTATGACAAAAAAACAACTGTTCAAACTCTTAAAGTTTTCATTACAGACACTAACCGAATGGCAACATTTTCTTGATCAAAGTTTCGAATGTATCGCTCTTGTTGCTGAGTCGCGACCAAATGCTGTTTTCGCTCAGGTATTTAGTCAATGGGGACGACCGCATTTGTATTTTCAACAAATTGATCATGCCATCGATAGCGGGCGGACATATGATGTCTCCTGCAAAATGAAATGTCAAACATTTAATGAGCATCTACGTGATTTTGCAACAGTTTGCCAGGCTGTTGTACGTGTGGCTCCACTTCTCGATGCTGAATCACCCGAAGTTGGTGCCGAAGTCCATTGTCAATTGCAATTATTGACAAATAATCTATTAACAACACTCAAGTTTTTGGCTAGTAATAAATTTGCTAGCATTGACATCGACAAAGCAACTTATCAGACTGATTTAGATAACTTGTAAGTAACAAATAACTAACTAATCTATCATGTTTATTTTCGCTATGCAAAACAATTCTTTGATTTACTGATTTTCAAGTACCGTTATCATAAATTACTATTGTAAAGATGCTCTAGATTTGTTTAGGCATTACTTTAATTATAACTGCTTGTAAGCGATGGAAGAGTGAATGTGGATTTAGAAGGAAATCGGATGAAAAATTGTGGATATTAATAATCGTCACAGAAACATGATCTTGAATTTAACAAAAAAAAAAAAATCAATTATGGGGAGACCAATTCGAAATATTAATCGACTGACAAGAAGCGTTCAAGTCCGGGCAACATGAGTTTTAATGGAATAAGGACTAAGTCATTTAGATTTTAATATATATCTATCAATAGATGACGAGTTGAGCAGTTATTCCTGAAAGGTGACTACGGCAGAACTGGTGGTAGTGGGGATCCACCCTAATTATTTCCTAGACAAACATATTTCGAATTGTGGTGACATGACAACATTAATTGAGTTTATTGACACCAAAGGTGGTCAAAATTGAATATTTCAATCAGAAAAAATAGCTATCTTCGACTATGCCGCCGATGCATTACTCTTCACGCATCCCCTAGAAAACATTTTTGCCTAAGCTTCTGTGATTGTACACATAGATATATTTTAATTTTGATTAGACTTATTTTTAGGAAAGAGTCAGTATATATCTTAATGCGTTTCAACATTGAGACCGCAATATCTTTGTGGGAGCTATGCGATCCAGTAATTTACATGGTTAATGAATATGGATCAGAAACTTATTGTGTTCAAATTTCCAGATGTGATAGCACAAAAAACAAAAAAGTTCTATTAAGAAGTTGAGTTTGTAATCCTTCCTTGGATTACTGGATCACATAGCTCCCATACAAAAACTTTTTTCTAGGGGATGCGTGAAGAGTATTACATCTTCGGCATAGTCAAAGATACCCTTCTTTCTGGTTTTTTATTGTGCAATCAATTTCTTTACATGGTTCATATGAAAAAAAAAAATAAATAAATAAACACCAGCAATAATGTTGATTTTGAATCATATTCTGTAGAAAAATAACAGACAACAACCATTTGTCACCTATAAATATAATGCAATGAGTTTCTATATAAAACAAACCCAATAATCAGGAAAACATCTGTTTACGACTGTATTGTAGTATGTATGCCGTCAGTTGATAGCTAAAACACTTGAGAACACACTAGTGGACTATGGACGTATAACATGTGTTTATCGATTGTTTTTGTCTCGCAATTCAAGTTTCTATCACAATAAATAGTCATAGTCAAGTTTTTCATAATAAAGTCTCATTTTTCTCAGATATAAAAACAATGCTTTGATGGTCTTGTATATGATTTATTATTTTCTTATATACTTTTATTAATTTGCAATACTCTACTAAGTATACGATTTCTTTGGAACGAATATGATTAGTGGAATGCAATGGAAGTTTATGATTCTTATTCATCAACCATGTAAATTTGACGATCCTACGATTGCTGGATCACATAGCTCCCATACAAAAACTTTTTTCTAGGGGATGCGTGAAGAGTATTACATCTTCGGCATAGTCGAAGATACCCTTCTTTTTGGTTTTTTTTTTATTGATTTAATTATGAGAATGTACACCGGTAAAAGTCAAGGTGCAGTGAAGAAAACAAGTTAAAAAAGGGGAGGATACCTTGTTAGTAAATTTTGTAGTGCCTGGATATGTAAGTAAGTGCATATCTTTAACACTTATAGTGACTTTTAGAGATTGTACAGAAAAATTTCATTGCCTTTTAAAATGGAAAATAATACATATAAAAGAAATAAGTTTGAGTGAAAGAAAAATTATAATTAAACTAAAGATGGAGTTAGAGCAAAAGTTATATGGTAATTGGAGAAATAGTAAGCAGAGCCCATTCTTCAGTGCAGACGGTAATAGAAGCCTATACCTCAAGTGGTGCCATTGCCTCAAATTGCGAAATGCGTGATATTCTTAAGAAAATAAACTTAAAAAAAATTAAGGTGGTGGAGAAGTTTACTAAAACAATTTCGTAGTACTATGAGACGTATTTTGAAAATTGATGGGTATATTAGCCGAGTAGCCCATAAGATGTCATTCATAAATTTTGCTTATAGAAAGAAACGTGAGGAATTTATAAATAAATATGTGAACATGCCACTGTCATTTTGGGACAAAGTTTTATTATCTGATGAGAGTAGTATGAGTGTAGAGAAAAAGTGGTAAAGCCCTGGACAAAGAAAATGTTGGCAAAATAATGGTATTTTTTTATTGGAAAATTAAATCCAGAGCGCACAGGAATTTCTATTTCTAGCAGAACAATGACCCAAAGCTTTGGTTGGCAGTCACCAGACCTTAACTCCATTGAACATCTATGAAATACGTTGGAGCGCCAATTGGTTCATTTAATGCCAAAAAGTCTAATTGAAGTGTCTATATGTAAGGGTTATGCCACCAGTTATCGAAACTTACTAAGTTGAAGATTTTATCATATTTTAATGTTATATACAAATACGTAAACTTTTGCCGATGTACATTTTTGGACTTTTTTGTAATTAAATTAATTCAATATAATTTTGTGCCTGTTAAAAATTATTAAAAATATTTATAAGAAGGAAATTTGTTTAAAAAGTGAATAAAACCAGAAGGGTATCTTCGACTATACCGAAGATGTAATACTCTTCAAGCATCCCCTAGAAAACATTTTTTGTATGGAAGCTATGTGATCCAGTAATCCTAGAATCTGGTAATTTACATGGTTGATGAATATGATGGTTCAGGCACTTCTAGTATCCAATAACATAAAAAACAAAAAAAAAATTCTAATAAGAACATGAATTTGAGCAGGGGGTTTGTATCAGAGGTACCTTTCCTGATAATCCGAGGGTCTTGAAATTTTAGTGCATTATGTATATGGAGCAAATTCTTCCAGTATTCAAACTTAAGCTTGATAGCACAAAAAACAAGAAAGTTTTTCTAATAAGAATATGTATGGGGGCCGTTATATGGGAGATACCCCCTGAGTGGTGCGATTCGGCTGATTCCAACAAATGTGCTGGGTATGGTAAAAAGAAGGTTTCGCGTTCACGTGACATACGGACAGACGTGGACATGGTTAGATCAACTCGTCTCGTCGCGCTAATCAAGAATATATATACTTTATGGGGTCTACGATGCCTCCTTCTGTGCATTACAAACTAGTATAAAAATTCAGTCAATATCTCTTGTATTTCCGGCGTAGCTGACGTAGTAGTCTTATCCATTGGGTGTATGTAGGTATGTATTTGGAACAATTCTGTGTTGTTATAGATATGAAATTTAACAACTGTTTTATACTTAATCTTGATGATGATTACTACATGTATGAAATTTATTATTTGCTATTGTTATTTACAGATACGCTCAAGTTCTTTTGGCCATACGCAGCATATTCACATTATCGAAAACTCTTAATACTGAGGAAATGCTATATCGTTTATTTGAAATACTTGGTGGCATATTTGCAAATAATTCCATTATTGTACTTTCGAATATTGTACATTTGGCAGCCAGTGAACTGTTATTGTTTATATCAACTGTGATACGACCAAAATGTCTAATGGAGATACCACAAATTGTTAGTCTCTTACAAGCTGGACCACGTTTGGGGCATTTGCAACGTCAGGTCATCATTAACATTTATATAAGTCTCATTAGCTATTTGATACTGCCATGGAAGTATGTACCCGAAGTACAGCAAGACTATGGAAGACGTTGCGCCATATTAAGTAATTATATTGAATGTTTAGCAAGTAATTTCATTGAATTGGATTTAAATATTGCTAATGAATCGAAAGTGGCATCAACAACTTTAAATTTATTAAATATATTCACATCGGTTATTGAATACTTTAAGGCATCCAGTAATAATGCCAAGGATATGTTAGTGAATACATTCAAGGTGTGTATGTGTGTGTGTGTGTTGAAAAATTCTAATTAAAATGAACAAATAAATAACTCTTAAATTTCTTTTGTTTAATTACAGCCCATCATAACGAAAGCCTTAACAATATTCCATACTTTTGGTTTGAGTAGCATCGCCATGGCCATAACAGTGGCTGATTTTAGTTTAAGTATATTACGCACACTGCCGACACAATTGGGTACACAATCCATTAAGGATTTGGTTTCACTTTTTATAAATGTTTGCAATCGTGAACAATTGACTTTTAGTCGCTTGGCCGTGCTTGAACGTATATTGCAAATGTTTAAGCTGATTATAGAGCAACCGGGTAGTGGATCACTTACTTTATTGCCATCTATATTGGATTTTGTTACAGCTCAGGTTTTGCCATTGATACAACAGCAGAAACAACAACAACAACAAGAACAACAAGAGCAAGAACAACAACAACAACAACAGCATCAACAACATAATTTATCAACAGCTACAGATAATACAGAAATAACTAGTCTTGTCTATGCTCTTTTTGATAGGTAAATTTAACTTTCCATCCATGCATATCTTTTCCATTCTATTCTATTCTATATGATTTGATTTGTTGCAGCATTTTAACTTGTAAATGGCAATTCTTTTATAAAAATCAAATAGCCGCTACAGCAAATAGTAACAGTGAAAATCTACATCCAACACAATTTATTGGCATATTTAATGCGTATGGTCAGATGTTGGTTACCGGCATGGATCCAAGTAATGTGCGTAGTGTCTTGCAATCAATGCAAAATGTCAACGAACGTTGGCGTCTTTATCAACGTGCTTTATTTAAAGAGCATTTGTTAGCATCATTCCAACGGGCGCTCATCAATTTGCTACTAAATGGCGAAGGTGCGCTACATTTTGAATTGATTGCCAATGCTTTGTATGCGATGGGACAAGTTGATAAACAGCAAATGCATGATAGCTTTGCAAATGCTGGTTTATTACCGGGTAATCAAAAGAAAATTGATGAAATCTGCCTAGCAAATGTAAGTGTTTATCTATAATGTACACATTATATATCTACAACTATCCATAATTTCATCATCATCGTCCATTTCATTTTTCATGTGAACCAAAAAAGGTTTTAGATTTGAAAATTTTCATTACAAAGGATTGAATTTTATAAAGGTCTTTTACCTAAATATGTTGAATTGTTGAACAGTAGTTCCCGGTTTCCACTGTACCTGCAGGAAACAAGGGAAAACAAAAGCATTATAATGTAAGGATTCATATTAATCGTCATGCAAAGGTCTTCTTATTATTATCGTGCTCTGCTACCATATTGGATTAAATTAAGCGTTTCCTAGATCTCAGATACATTGAAAATATCTGTGGTATTCCTCTTGTTTGTAATGCTTGCGCCTTAGAAAATAAGAATAAGAAGTAAATATGGTTTAGTAAAGTTTTGAATTTTGAGAGAATGGGGGGCATAATTCCATAAAATCTTTTTGCCAATCTTAAAACCATGAAATCATGGAGCTTATTTGATTTGACAAAAGCACATGGAAGCCTTATTTAATGTTCGATTATATCTCCGAAGCTTCAATGATTTCAATGATTTATGTAAGTATGAATAAGGCACTCTATGTAGATCTTTTAATTTAAATAAGTTCCCCTATATGGGGATACAATGAGCTCTTTCATTTGAAGATTCTTTTTCAATTCAAAAGTTGAATCATCCTTGTCATATTGGCAATTCCCTAAATTTTATCCTTATGAAAGTTTCATATACGTAATCTTTCCAAGTCGACGACGAGACGAGATGATTTAGCCATGTCCGTCTGTAAGTATGCAATGCAGTCCTTTAGTTTTAGATCTAGAAAGCTAAAATTTTGCTCGAAGCTTTCTTTTCACCTGCATGCTGCACATTTGTCGGAATCAGCCGAATCGGGCCATTAGGTGGGGTACCTCTCATACAAATCCAGATTGAAATTCATTTTCTTATTAGAAAAACTTTTTGGTTTTTTGTTAAGAAAAGGGTTATGTTTTTCGCGCATATGTTGTATGTTTATAATTTTGTATCTTGCGACGTTTCTTCCAAATGGCTAGATGGATTGCAACAGTTGAGGTATCGTTATATTCGTCTTGATAACCCAAGTACCTTTAGATAGGTTAAAAAAAAACTTGGTAGATTTTTGGCGCGAAATAGTAAAATAAACTTGTTCTTATTAGAATTTTTTTTTTGTTTTTTGTCTTATCGAATTGAAATGTGGTGATTATGATTTACTGGTACATATTTACTAACCATGTAACTTTCAAGATCCTAGGATTACTAGAAGGGATACCTACCATATAAATCCAAACGCAAATTAAGATTTTTAACAGAAAAACTTTTTTTAACAGCTTCCAATACTATAACTGTTAACAAAACTGTTAATGTGAATGGACTATCAGCGCCATATGTCGCACATAAAAAGTAACAATTCTCGGAAGAAAAATTGATTATATAAAAAGTGTCGTAAAATGTAATCATCGTAAAGGGGCGGAGGAGAGAAGTATGAAAGAAAGTGACTGTATTTTTTGCTGTTGGGTTTTTAATTTTTTTAATTATTTACTTGTTGCATAATCGCACTGAAATTTGGATACCATTTTCACCAACTATTTGAATCTTAAGAACCAAGTGTTATTGGATCCCATATATATTTTGCGGTCTCATTGTTGAAATGAAGTATGTGTACTGACTCCACCCTAAACATAAGAGCAAATCAATCAGAGAGAGAGAGAGAGAGAGAGAGAGGAGAAAAGTTTACTAAGTGATGTGTGAAGATATTACAACAGACGAAGATAATCTTATTTTTTTTTGTTTTTTCTTGAAATCTTTGGTGAATGACTCAAACTACTTACATATGTACTATATTTTATAGACCATTTGGATGGGTTCCAATTGTAGACCAAAATAGTGGTATAATTATTCATCTTATTTAGTTTTATTCACTTCAACTTTTCATTATAATCGATGACTATAAGTAATGAGTCCTTTAGGCCTCTGTCATATTTCTTTCAAATAGATCATTTTTGGTTTCAATACCATAGTTCATATCTCGAAATGAATGAAGATTTCTCAGATCCATTTTACTAGCAAAGAACTTGTATTGTGTATTTATTTCGGAATGGTTTTTCCAAATCTTCTGTAAAAGACTGAAACCATATATGTACATATGTGGTATAAGGACCAATTGGGTGGGCTTAGTCATTAGTCATCATCTAATTCAATCTGAAATAATACATTGTTATGTACATTAAAATTTGTTTAGCAGGAAATTAATAATGTCACCATATCACCGTATGGACCAAATTGATGAATTGATGGATTAATGAAATTGTTTTTTTTTTTTTTTTTATAGGACATTCCAACATTTACACAGAAACTGGAACGTTTAATACATGATGCACATTGCCTGCACATGTCGGAGAAATAAGTGTTTGTATGCGTGTGAGTGTATCTTAAGGCCAAGTCATAATGTTAACATTATATTAAAAGCTAAGAAGTTCATTTTCATGGATCATATATTTTTTTTTTTTTTTTTTTTTATTATCATTATTTATTATTTGTTTTTATTTTGCAATTGGTTCTAAAGGACAAAACAAATTAATAGGTTGTAAGGTTTCATGGTCAGGGGTGGGATAAACAAACTACCTAACATTCACACTAATTTTCGGGCGTCCTGTTTTCCAGAATCACCAGACAACAGTCGTCCAAAGACTGCTCAACCTACCGGCAAAGATTCATTTGTATCCTTGCTTTACCAACAACAGCTACAAGACAACCAATTTAAGAAGTTTGAATTATAGTTGTAACGGTCTATGACAAGACGAGAGGTGAATTGAGTCTGTTCAGAAGCAATTCCTTTTGTTTGCCCTTGGTAGCCGTAGCCTAAACTGGAATCCTAATTCCAGCTTGCCATCTTATTCTGATAGACTCCACCTTATCAGTCTTCCATCTCTGATGCATCGTAGGATTGCTTTAGGAATTAATTTTCTTCATAAATAAGTAGATGAGATAGTTGATTCTCCTATGCTACTAAATCAGCTTTCTTTTTACACCCCCAGAAACTTTGTTCCTTTAGCCTTGTCTAGATGTAAAATTAATTATGCTTTACATGATCGTTTTTGAGTTTTATGCATGTTTTTTATTACGTTCTCTCGCCGGAGGTCTCGCCCTCTGCACTTACCATCATCGTCCTTCGCTGCATACGGGAGTCAGGATACTCTGGTTAATCTTTACATCGCTTATTGGTTCACCAGTAGCGGCTGCCTATGTTGCTCATCAGCCCGATTTGGTTGTGAGTATGGGCACAGCTTGCTGGTTAGCAAATTAATAAATAAAGTAATGATGACGGTTCTCACGGCTCGCAAGATGATTTGGTAGATTGCCATGCTTGAGACAGGAATAGGAAAAGGGTATTTAATCTTTAGAGAGAACAGAGAAAGAAGTTAATTATCATTTTGTGTATCACTAGATGAATGTCATCAATCTTATTTTCATTATCTTATCGACACACATAATTTATTTATTTATTTTTTGTTTAATTTTTGGCAATTTCCGCCGCTTCCGTGATATCTAAAATTGTTTGTAGGTTTGTTTTATTTTTATTTTTGTTATTCATTCAATCATTTATTTTGTGGCTTGGCTGAGAAGCAACTTTAAAAATTCAAATTCATAAATAAAATTACCAAAATTTTGATAGTAACCTATAAAAGACGTTTATTGAGACTTTATATATACATATACATATAATAATAATAATAAATATACATATATACATTTTTATGCTTAAGTCATAATAAAAATAACCTTATAATATTTTTTTTTTAATCCAAATACAATACAATAAATAAACAAATCACAGTAATGAGAAAAAAAAAAAACGAAAACTGATATATGTATATCATAAAAAATATTATGTTATAAAAAAATGCATTATAAAATCATATAAACTCGAAATAAATGCATTCATTCATACCCTGTTCCATATATGTATGTATATAAGTATTATGTATGTACAGTGGTGTGCAATGTGAATGGAACAAATCAATAATGTGGTATTTGAATACATATTTCCTATAACTATTTGAAATCTGAGTGCCATTGAAGGCCAGGCGTCGCACAAAACAATTTCAGTAAGATCATCACCAAAGTTCACCAGAAATTATAAAATACCCAAAGAATATATCATACTCATTATTCAGCGAACTTAAGCAGCTAGTTACGTCACTCCAGGAGCTGAAAATACTTTCAAGGAGGCTTGTGTAGAATTCGTCAGCACAGAAAAAAATGCCATTCTTCTTGCTTGACTCAAAGTCCTTTGAGACATTAACCGACCAAATGTTTAAGGTTGTTAACATGAACCCTATATCATCCAGGAACGAGATGCCATTGATAACAGAAAAGTATAATGCAATTAAAAATATCATTCAGAATTCCCTTAAAGCAAGAATTATATGCTTAAAAGTGGACACTGCTATTACTACCGAAAATGGGCGCAATATAATCAAAGCGGTGTAGCTATTGAACGAGTGGATGGAAGATTTTGAAGACCTCAATAATGCATGCTGTCTAATAGATGTCATGATGCTCTTTTCAAGACGTCCTTTTTATGACGGTAATACAAGTTCATTATTAAATGAATTTTTTTAATTCAATTCAAATGGCTTCAAGCGAAAAAGAATCGGATGATGATCGTGACGAAGAAATGAAAAAGACTAAATTAAATTAGCAATAACAATCTGAAGCCGATTGAAATTAAGTTTTTTTTATTTTCTGCATTGAAATTAGTATTAACAGATTTAAGATGCAATTTATCCACTGACTCCATCCATAAACTACTTTTTGTTAAAAATAAATACATAAAAAAACTCACAATCAACGATTATTTTCTGAGTAAAAAAATAAAATTCAAGAAATAATTCTTAAAAAATAATTTTTTGAAATATGATTCATAACCGTTGCGGTCCCTAATTTTCACTGTTCAATCAATTATTTATTTACATCAAAAACTTCCGGAAATAATAAAAATCCTAGAGATTGAAAAGTCTTTTGACAGAAGTATGAGTGCAATTGAAAAATGGAGAAAAAACATGGAAGGGTTTTCCAAAAATGAAATCGCTAACATTTTTCTAACTATATCATTTACATTCAGTATCCCTAGTTTCAACTGCTTTTTGGAAAGGATTTTTTCGCAGATGGCATTGGAATGGACTGATGTGCGCAACAAATGTATCCCGGAGTTATTTAAGAGTGAAATACAAATATGTAAAATCAAACAAAGATATATTGATATATTTGTCCAGGGGAAAAATTATAAATCCCGTTTCTTTATACCAAATTGAGCATTTGTCCCTTACAGGATAAAAATAATCTGGCAACCCTAATTAGTATGCAACTCCCAACTTCACGAGAATAAGTAAATGGATTTTTGTTTTATAATCCGCAATTATTTCCGTATGTTAGTAAAAAATGTTGCTAATACGTGGATAAGTCACCCCGTTGGCTGTTTCATTTATGCTAGTTAAAGACTATCTAAAGGACAATGCAATTCAGGTTCTTGATTACATCCCCCCAATTACCTGATTTAAATGCCATCGAAAATCCCTTTGGCATACTTTCGGTCTACGTTTTCCTAACAAGAGAAAATCTGTTCCAAGTTATGAAATGAAAAACTCCTAAAAACACTATTTATAATTAAAAAGCATCAATCCCCCTCAGATGTCCAAAGGTTTTATCTCTAACGATTTAAATTCCATATTATTGATTTGTTGCTTTTGTTTTTCACACGTCGTCTGGTATTTATCGTTTTTAAATCAAAGGTACATATGTCTATTAACTAGAAGAAACTTGATGAAATATTTTTTATATATATAAGAAAAGTAAAGCTTTAAATTTTTCTAAATCTTTTTGGAGGAGAAAAAACTAAAACAAAAATTTTGTTTTGACTATATTTGTTATTTTCCTATTGCACACCACCACTGCATTATATTTATATACCCTACTATACTTATAAATAATCATCATGTTTGTTTACATTCAAAGAAAATCCTGTAAAATAAATTGTGGAAAAAAATATTCATCCAAAATCAAAAAATATACATATGTAATTATTTAGAAAAAGAAATTTAGAAATTTTACCATAAAAATAAAGCAAATAAAAATTTGTACACTTAAAAAAATGAATTTTTCATTTAGCAATCATCAATCGAACCAGTTCGTCAAGTTTTCAATGAAACTTTTCTTTTCATTGGCTTCACTGGATGCTTAATTCGTAGGGTACTATTTATATTTCGGGATCTGGTAACACTAATGTCAATAGCTTTAATCTGGCAAAACCATAATAAAGGCGCTAGATGATTTATTCACAAACTAAAGATGCCGTATACTGCTTTCCGTGTCGACTGTTCGAAATAATTAAGCAAAGAATTGGGTGTATTGAAGCAGTGTATGATTGGAAACACTTGAGTCAATACCTAAAGTCTCACGAAACTAATCTATTGCTCAAAGATTGTATGGTAAAATGGTTAAATTTAGAGAACGGAATAAAAAGTTATACTACCATTGACTTTTTAGTCCAGGATCAAAATGAACAAGAAAAGCAGCGTTGAAGAGATATGTTAGAAAGACTGCTTGTAATTATAAATTTTTTACCATCTCACAATTTATCTTTCAAAAGTCATAGAAAAAAAAATAATATCAAAATCAGATGACACTAGCGCCAACTTTATAGATTTAGAAAAAATTAATAGCCCGATTTGATGCAAAAGAACGACTTTTTCTAAAACAAGTAGCAGACAAGAAGATTACTGAACACAATCTGTCTTCACGTAAGTATGTTCAATATTTTCATTTTAGTATAAAATTTGTAACTCATATGTAGAAACGTGTCTCGAAGACTCCAAATAAATGAAGTAAATGTGGCCATGTCCGTTCGTCAATTTGCTAAAATGGAAGCTTTAGTTTATGATCCATCAAACTGAAATTTCATACACTGATACATCATCATAGGGATACATCCATCCTATCTTATTAAGAGCACACAATTCGGGTCTTTAGGAAAGCATTTGTTAGGCTATATGAAGCTATAAGGGACTATCGTATGTTTCATAAAATCACTACTAATCACACAATTTTCTTTATTTATGAATGTCATTTAATTTAGGATTTCTGATCATTTTTTGAATAGGGCGTAGGAGAGGTGCTTGTTTGTGTGCAATAAACTTGGATCCTTGTATCCATGCGTAAAAACTGCTTCGAAAGAAAAGATTGAATGGTTGACCGTACTTGACCGCACGATTCTGAAAGTAAATACATAATGATGATAGCACATCCTGAGTTTGCATCGATCGTCATCATCATTGTCATATTTGTTTGGTTTTTTTTTTCGATTTTTAAAGTTGATGTTGTTGTTGACATTAGTGCTGTTGGTGTTGTTGTTGTTGTTGCTGTTAATGCTTTACAGATACTCGACTCTAAATTTGCTTTTCTTTCCTCCATGGCCTGAATATAAGTACTAAGTATGTTGCAAGTGCCTAAAATGTGTTTGATGGTAACCGCCGCACACACCCTTGACGTTACTGGTGCTACAGCGAATTCATCTGATCCTCATTTGTATATATGTATTTCTTCTTTCATTGAAATGATTTGAATACCAACGCATTATACCGATGATGCAGAATTTTGCAGACTAGAGCGTGAATTAAAAGGAATAATTCATCTCATATACATATATGCCGATATATCAATGTCAAATTCTACTGCGCATCGAAGAATTTACATGTTATAGATGGAAGTGACCAGGATTGCGCAGGAAGCGATTCGTGGCAGATGTTGGGCAGGTGGCGCCAGAGAATACTGCGTGTTGGTCGCACTCGACATAAAGAATGCCTTCAACTCTGCAAACTGGGATAACATAGGGGAGGCTGAAGACTACGGAGTTGCGAGGTAGGTGGTGCGAATAATTCGAAGCTATTTCAGTCAGACGGTCCAGCTCAGCTATTTCAACTATCTCAGCATGGCTGGACAGTGTTGGTCTCAGGCTAGCGGAGCAAAAGACTGAAGCGCTTCTCATCAGCAGTCGCAAAATTGTGGAGCACTACGGTCACAGTCGGCAACGTCAATCACAACAAAAAGTTCGTTGGTATATCTAGGGATTACCCTAAATCATAGGCTCAGCTTCAAAGAGCACTTGATATACGCTGGTGATAGGGCGGCAAGGTCATGCAAGGCCGTCTCGAGCATACTGCTAAACACGCGTAGACAGAAACAAAGCCGTAGGGAGCAACCAAATCTATGATGCTCTATGGGGCAACGGTTTGCTTGAAGGCAATGGAGAAGGTCTCATACAGGAGACGCCTTGAGAGCGTCTACAGACTGGGAACGCTCAGAGTCATCAGTGCTTTCTAAACTGTATCGGATGATGCTGCTCTGGTTCTTGCTGGGCTGGTACTAATAGACTTAGTCGTCATCGAGGCAGCACATGCTTATACTTGGAGGTTGCGGCCCCCGGAGGAGATAAGAGCATTACGGTCACAATTGAGATGCTCCTCCATCAGATGTGGCAGAGGCGCTGGGTTAGCTCAACGAAGGGTCGCTGGACGTGCAGCCTAATTCCCAGTTTAGCCGAATGGGTAGTAGGAAACATGGCGAGGTAAACTTTTACCTCACTCAGCTACTGAGCGGTGCTCCAGCAGTACCTGTGCAGGCTCCATCACGACGGCGGTTCTTCGTGCACATTTTGCGGCCATCAGTCCGTGGACAACCCTGAGCATGAAATATGCAGCTGCGGAAGGTTCGACAGGGAGCGGCAAGTGATGAGTGACAACCTAGGTGATCAGCCATCAGTCAAGAAATTAGTAAGACACATGGCAGTTAATCGTTTTCTTCACTCACCGTCGTTTAATCATTCTCTTTCATCATCACTCCTGCCAAAGTCACTTGAGTTGTTTACTCTTTTCATTCATTAATTCCTTTTTACTCACTCGCTCAATTCACAACTCGCTCATCATCTTCTATTGTTTTCCGTCTGTCTTAACCTGGCGTTTCGACTAGTTGTCGCACTAGTTACCTCCAGGTTTTCAATTGTTGTTTGTGAAGGATATGGTGTTGGTCGCCGATTTTGTATTAGTTCGGACCTCCGCTTTTTCCTCTGTGCTTTCTCAAGAGCTTTAAGATATTGTTCAACTTTTGACTTCTCTCTTACATTTGTTGTTGTTGACATTCTACTTGTATTTTGAATTTCCTAATGGAAAAAATAAACAAATTAATTGTAAAAAATGTCGAAATTTGAAAAGATCGCTTAGAATTTTCGTCATATTTTTTTTATATTGTATTTACCAATAATTTTTTAAATGCAATTGGAACTTACGTTAAATTTAGAAACAATAAAGCCGAAAAAAATTTAATTTTTGTATTACTAAAAATTTTGACATATGTACATCCAACTGATGTATCAATATGTTAACTAATAGCTAATATATCTAATATACTTGATGTATAAAAATCAATGGTTGCTTATTTGTTTCAAAATTTAAGTCATCGTATAGTTGAAAGCGGCACAACAATTAAGAAGAATGTTAAGAAAACTTTTTCGAAAAATTCGGAATTGGTGGACATACATATAACGCTTATAGTTGGATTGAGGAAAAAAAAACCAGTTTATTTTTATAAACAGTTTATAATTTTCTTACAACAATCTCAGGGAAAAGTGACGGTTGTTGTTGTAGAAATCAAAGGAGCCCGCAGTAGATTTGGTAATTTCTGCCTCTTTTTTTATATCATTTTAGACTTTCTCCCCCTTTTTTTGTTGCCTGGCAACAAGTAGCATCTGTCGATGGCCCAAATTAATAAACAAATAAAATATGAAAATTTGAAATTGTAAAATTTTGATTAAAACTTTAATGAAATATGCAGCAAGAAAGAAAATAGGAGTTGAAAGAATTAAGTGCATATACTGCATATGTTTTTAAATCATTTATTTTGCGCAAAAAATCCATTTTAATTTCTCAGAAGTAGCTACAACGTTCCATGTGTGTAAATAACCAAAACAGAAAACAGCTGACTGCCTAGTTTTTAAACAGCTTATTTTAAGCAGTCTAATAAATGATTCGTCGTTGGATACCTCATTATTTTATCAATAGCTCAAGAACAGGCTCGCGTCGATTGGTGGTGCTTCAAAAGATGTGTATAAAATCGTGACAGGTGACGAAACATGGATATATGCATATGAAACGGAAACAAAATAGCACTTAACTGTGTGGGTGTTCCAAGACAAGCCAAATGCAACAAAAGTTGTTCGGGCTTGAAGCACTGCGATGGAAATGGTCGCCTGTTTCTTCGGTCGAATGCGTCATGTGGCCACTGTTCCGCTTGAGCGACGTATGACGGTCAATTCTGAGTGGTACACAACCATTTGTTTACCGGAAGTCTTCAGAGAATTTCGCAAAACCAACCGGCAAATACGAATCATTCTCCATCATCACAATGCGAGCTCTTACACATCTCGTCAAACAGGTGAATTTTTGTGCACTCAAAATATCGATGTGATGACTCATCTTCCGTACAGTCATGATTTGGCACCCAATGACTTCTTCTTGTTCCCGAATATCAAAGGTAAACGGCGTGGTCAACGTTTTACGAGCGACGAAGAAGCAGTTGAAGCGTTCAAAAACTATGTTTCGGAAGTGTCTCAAGATGAATGGAAAAACTTCTACGTATTACAAATGGTTTGAACGAATGCAAAAGTGCATTGATCTTCATGGTAAAAAAAGCAATAAAGCCATTTTCATTTAAAATTTTTTATTATTATTTGCTATTTGCCGACATATAAATAATACCTCTCGTATTATCGGAAAAATACGCTGTTTCGAGACTAATATACATATATATCAATCAGAATCGATAACTTAAGGCAATATCGACAGACAACCAGCAATATGCTGAAAGCGGCGCACTCACGATGGTAAATTGAGGAGAGCTGGCATAGGTAGAACTCTACCGGATAGGGGAATCTTCATTGATTATGCTAAAATCAGATTCACAGATAGAAGTAGTACATGACGGTTGTGAGAACTTCCCACTGCAACGTCACCTGTCTTCAAACACGGGTAATTATTGTTCAACCCTCGTATAATATACGGGGTTGCTATTGAATCAGATTGTTGTCGGAATCGGAATTGAAACCGATTTAAGCAAACTAAAATGATATAAATTAAGAAAATTCAATGAAAACATTTATTAAGCAACTTTCTTGCCAACAGAAGGCTTTATGATTTTTATATGCGTTCTATCGATGCATCCAGTAATGGAGGGAGTCCTATATATCGTGTAAAAAAAAAAAAAGTACCGATCTACGCTTTTCAGCATCATCAATAGCAAATTTCACCAACTGGGGGCAAATGAAATGGTGTAGCACAATTAGCACATCACTGGAAATGAGTGACACCATGCACCGACCTATGTTTATGCAGGATTCATTTCCTACTCACCTCTGAGAGGACCCTTCTGCCAAAAACCGAAGTGTCGCTGCCAGCTGAAGTACTAGTGAGATTTGTGACTGGCACAAGTATGGTCTAATGGTGTCCACCAACATTAGGAATGCATCTTTATTGCGACGATATTGTGAAAAAAAACCTACAAAGTAATTATGGGCTTAATTAAATTTATGTAGATGAAAAACAAATTGTACTTTTTGTACTGATTTTTTTACTGATTCTGGAAATTCCAAAGAATTGCAGCGATCTGTCAAAATTCTGCATTTAGTCCTTTCATAATTCTCTTCCTGCATCAATAAACAGACTACCACAGCAGTAGTCATTTTGCATTCATATATTTTTTACACAAATTGGATAATCATTATTAATTCCATTAAGAACTGAAAGCCTTGGCAGCTAGTGCTTCTAATTAATCAATATTCATACATATATAAAAATGGAAGAAAAAAATAGTTTGACGGCGCTAACTTTGGCGCTTTGCCTTCTACACCGTTTACTCGAACAGCATAAAAATCGGTATACGTAGATATTCGAACCCTGAAAATATTCTCACACCATTATAACTCACAACTAGATGGCGCTACAGAGATCACCTTCTATACCGTTGAAAATGAATCTGCTCCATCATCTCCAACTGTGCATCGATGGGTTTTGGAGTTTAAACTTGGTCGTAAAAGCGCTGTGGTGAACCACGTGGTGAACGTCCAAAAAGGGCAACAACACCAGAAATTGTTGAACAAGTTTATGATATTATGTCTAATGATCCAAGTTAGACAAAGCGGAAAATTACCGATTCCACAGTCATCTCAGATGAACGGCTACTCACTATACATTTTACATAAAGAATTGCATATGAAAAAGCTGTTTGGAAGGTTTGTGCCGCATTCGTTGGCAATTCAACAAAAACTGAATCGAAAACACAATTTCTCAGCGTAATTTCGTTTCATAACTATGGATGAGACTTGGATCTACCACAATGATCCTATACTGAAACAAAAACGTTTATATTGGACAGAAGTTGGTTGGTTCAGCTCCAAAACAAGTGAAGTCAGAACGATCGACAGAAAAGGTTATGGCATCAGTTTTTCGGGATGCACAAGGGTTTTTGTTGATTGATTCCTGATCTTGAAAAAGGTATTTAAAACAAATAAACTTTGAATATTATTGCAACCTTTTGGATCAGCTGAATGAAAAAAATAGTGGTTTGCAGAAGAAACAAATCATTTGTCATCAAGACAATGCACGATGGCTAAACTCAATGAATTGAATTTCGAATTGCTTGAACATCCACCGTATTCACCAGATTTGGGTCCAAGCAGCAACCACTATGTACCAATTCAGAAATCTGAACCTTTTTTTTTCGTGGCAAGCATTTCTCGTCGAATGAAGAAGCTATTGCAGCTGTGGATCAGTATTTTGTAGAGCGATTTTCCGATAACTACATACAGAAAGATGGTATAAAATTATTGGAGGAGAAGGATCATTACAATGCATATGTATATTGAAGTTGAGGGAGACTATATTTTATAAAAAAAATCAATTTATTTAAAAATTATTCATCATTCTTTCATTTTTGTTTTCAATACTTTTCAAGCAACGTGTATCACTTCCTTTTACAATTAGAACTAATGCAGATGCAACTGCATTATAAACACAGCTGTACATCACGTCCGGGGCGTAGCACTGGGCGCAGGGCAACGCTAATATATTGTAGTATGGTATAGTCGGTTAAGAATGTCATTGTTACCTTTACGAGGATTGCTACTTAAGTTTTGAGACAGACAAATAATAGCAAATATGTATCATAGAAAATGACTTTATTGTTTTTCAAAATATTCTCCTTGAACTTTTGCATGCGATTGAACCAATTTTCGAACTCGGAATGAGGTATCTCCAAAACATGTGTTTTAAACGCATCAACCGCTTCTTCAGGCGTCGAAAAACGTTGACCTCGCAAT
>JBANCV010000078.1:0-98571 GCA_037040105.1 Amiota albilabris | reverse complement strand
TTAAATCGTGCAAATCGTTGTATTGAGTCGGAGGGAGACTATTTTGAATAAATGCAAAGTTTCATTCCAAACTATTTCGTAGTTTTTTTTCTTTTTGAAAAGTTCGGAAACTTTTGACACACACCTTGTATATCGGTACAATGCAATGAACGAGGTGTTATGGAATACATCGAAATTGATGCGAACAATAACAATTAGCAGCAGAACAGATAAACTTTTTAAACAGAAAAAAAAAAAACCAAAAAGAAAAGGAACAACAAGAAACACAAACATAACATAACGAGAACAATAAAAGGTAATACAGACTATAGAGGTCAAAACCAGGAAAAAAAAAAAAAGAAAAAATACCTTCATACTAAACAATAATAATAAAAATAGAAGAAAAAGTATCCATAAATTTCGGCTTAACTGAAATTGTTACACCTTTCATTATGGATATTTTTCAATTGAAATCTATGGACTTTGGTTCCGATTATCTTTAAGTTGAGACTTTCTTCTCTATATTATGTTTTTTTTTATTTTGGTATCTCTGGGTTTTGTACTCATGTGTGATCTGTCAGTGTTTTAGGGAATAACAGGCAAGCAGAGTAGAATTTTTTAGGCAATCTATTTTGGCAACAATGGACTATTTTCTGGTTCACAACTACTTTTTTGATTTGTACAGTCTTCCTGTATCATAGGCAAGCATGCATTGATTTATTAGGATCTCCAGCGAAAACTACCTATTAAAACTCATTCCCAAAAAACACTATTCTTTATAGATAGCTGAAAATGAGTTCTCAATGAATAGAAACTGATTCAAAAAAGATTCCAGGACATTTGTGAACAAATCCATTGGCTCCCAAAAGATCAACCCATTGAGATCTGTCTTTAAGTCACTATGATTTTGGATTGTAGAGTAGTATTATATTATAAATTTCATGTCAAAATCGTAGGATTGTAATCTTTTCATCATTTGACCATATACCTTGTAGGATGATACCAAAAAAAAAAAAATAAAAAAAAGAGGAACAAATAAAACCGAATTATGCCAAAAAGCGAGAAATGCCGCAAATGAGTTGAAATCACTGCATTATTGCGTCCAAAATAACAAAAAGAAATTACAATAAAAATAAGCAAACTTTGGTCTCATCATAGCCGCACATACACTTACTTTACATATTTGTAGGCACATATACATTGGTACAAGTTTCGTCTGTTCTAGTCAAATTGCCTTTGAATAATTGTTATTTGTATGATGGTTAATATTATAATTGCTACTGAAATATGTGTCTATTAAAAATCTCATCATATCGCTTCGAAAATTTTGAAGAAACTAGTTTGGATTTCATAATTTGGTTGATTTTTGTGGATATCATATATGGGATTTTTTTTTTTTTTTTGTGAATAAAAGTCTCTTCTAACTTTCACTTTTCCGACTGAAAAACTTCGTTCGTAATTTAAGATTTCATTGGTGTAAAAAGAGATCAAGTTATGAAATCCATTTGAAAATATTTTAAACTGAGGAGAGATTAAATTTGCCCTTAATATTTGGAACTTTTGATCTGCCTAAGTTTCTTCGATTTTGTATGCAATGCTGTCTACACTAATATGGTACATGAGTTTCATGAGTTTCAAACAAAAAATTAACTTGATATATTGTTTTCTGTTTTCTTTTTTGCTATGAGAACAATGGGGTAAAAACTTACAATGATACTTGCAAGTTATGTCGGATCCATTAGCTTACCGACTAAAACATCCCCTATCACCTCAAATCCCATTTGCCCATCAAAGCATGTCTTTGTAGGAAAGGATAATAAACGTAATTACCTTAAGTAGGCATCTTGAATTGCTCGTATATAATATTGGCAATTTTAGCAGAGAAAAATGCCCAGTCCTCTGTTTAATTTAACATGCATCTTAAAATCTCTTTTAAGGTGCGAACAGATCCAAGGCGCGCATACATTCTTCGTCGTACTGCTTCGAATCGGGGGCACTTATGTAGAAGGTGCTCCGGATCCCCCACGACATTTCTGCAGAGTCCACAGTACAGCAGGTACTGCCTGTAATATTCATGGTCAGGTTTCAAACTCCACGTCGTGGGAGCGACGCTTCAGCCAGTCTGCTATATTTGGAATAAGCCGATGAATTTTACGTTGCTCTGCACTGCTTCACCTGTATTGCCATGTGTTTCTCGTATCTCGTCCTAATGTCATCACTGTTTCCCAGATTTATTGGTAGTCTTCATGCAAGTACACCCACTACATCATCTGCAACTATTTTAATTACTCTGAAGACCTCAAGTTGGCAACCCTGTGAGCACTCTTTATCCCGCGAAGTTAGGACTTGGTTGCGAGTGCCCCACCCCAGATCGGAGCTGTGTAGTACGGCATCGGCTTACTCACCAACCATACAATAGTAGAGCCCGTGTTTGCTGTTTGGGGGTTGCTCTCTCCCTAGTATTTTATGAAAGGCCTCGTCTCAACTATGTATATAGCTCTCAACTCTCACTGACTAAGCAACTTAATATGCATATACATATGTCAATATTAGAAGTGTTTTAAGGGAAATAAAGAAATACAAAAGTGCATTTAAACCACAAAATTCACTTAAGTCGATAAAAGAATTTATTAATAGAAACCAAATGATATCCTCGTATTTAGGAAAACGTAGGCTTTGTTGTTTTGATTTAATGCAATTATGTTTCCCACACACATAACCTATGGCAAAGAATACTATCAAAATATTTAAAATATTTGATTTACTGGAAGAATTCAGATTCTTTATATACTCAAAGGATTCACATTTCTTACTAGATGTTAAGTCGTTAACATCTTGAATTGCTGGATATATTCTCTACCTAAAGTAGAATAGGTTTTTGTCGAGATACATACTAACGTACAATACATTTGAATGAGACTCAAGTCTGATAACATGGATGAAGTTGTTGTGGAGTTACTAAGTTTAAAATTAGAATTAGAATTTAGTTTAGTTTTAGTTTAGCTTAGTTTCTTATTGTAGAATGACATAAGGATTTTTCAGGATTATTAATAAAATTCTCATGCAAATATGTACCATGTATCTAGATACAATACTCGTATAATGATATCATTGTTAATGTTGCTATGATTTATTCTGCTAATTAAGTCAAAAGTAAATGAAGTGAATCTTAAGCCAAGTAAAAGAAAATAAAGTAAAGTGAAAGACATTCATATCACATTTTTCATTCAGATATGTACTTGTTTTTCCATTTGCTTTGCATTTTTCAAGTTGTGAAAAATTAATTTGTTGCTTAAACAAATAAGAAAGAAGTAAAAGCAACAAGCGAAAGTCACAATGGTAACGATGGATTGCAGATTGAGGGGGGAGATTGGCAGGTGTTGGTAATTGTCGAAAGGGAAGGGGAATGAGAAGTGGAAGAGGTAAGAGGTAAGAGGAAAAGAAGGAATGTCTACATTGGCTGTGTTTGTGGTCTCTACGGGATTAGAATTATAACTCCTGTTGCTTGACTTGTACACACATTCATGACATGACATGATATGCATGATACGACGCATATGTTATATACTTGTATCCAACATCCACAAAATACAACATACAAAAGTATTTTACAAAGAAGTGGGAGAGAACAAAGTACATGTTAATAAATGTAGAATCCTTCTGTTCTGTTCTGTTCAATTCAGTTCAGTACGGTTCTGTTCTCTCTTTCACCAAATAAAAACTCAAACATCTATATATCTATCTACACCTAACTACATTAAAACAAAACAATATAGAAAATTATATTCAGTTCTCGCCATGTATATGTACCCTATGATTTAATTAAGCACTTACATGATGTGTTTGAGCCAAACTTCAACACTATATTTCAAAAACCTGAGACTGGATTGATAGACATACGTATATGTATTTGTTTTGTATATCCTAGTAGTTTATGAAATTTAGAATATAATTACCAGCTGACTATATCTCGAGAATTAAGACTAAGACTAGACTGGATTGAAAAATACTATGAAATTAAGAATTAGCATGATTCATAGATATTTGCCTGATATCTTAAAAAAAAACAGACTCCGTATGGATTAATAGAAATTTATCCAAGAACAAAAGTTTTGTTCACCACTTTATTGGTGGATTAGAAAACACCATAAAATTTAGTATTGATATGATAAATTTTTTGCTTGATTTCAACACTATATCTCAATAACTGGGGATTGAGAAATTGTGAATTGAATAGACACATACTTTTGTAGTTGATAAAATAAAGAATTATAAACATGAGACTGAAAATGTTTTAGATAGAAAAAAGTACTTTGAAATTTGAATGATGAGTGTTTGTTCTGAATTTCCATACTATAACTCAATAACTAAGACTGAATAAAGCATAATTTTTGAAAAATCGTAGCTATTATTTTTTTAATGAATCATTTTTCCAGTGCAAACATCATAACAAAGTGATGCAGTACATTAAATTGTTCACCTTCTATGCATATAAAAGATATTAAGAAAAGGAATATATCATGTTGAGATGAAATACATTTATGCAAACATCATCGTAGTCATTATAAAACTCTGGAAAAACTTCTTGAATGATATGATGTTGTGTGTTATGTGTTATGTCTCGAGTGGTTACCAAGTATGATGGCATCACCTTCACCGACATCAGGATTACTTTGAGTTACTTATGAGCATTCTACATACAAACACACAGTAACTAAGCTCATGTGTGAGTAATATCTCTAAGTAAGATGTAAAGATGTGAGGTGTGAGAATGGGTGTGCGCACGTGGGAAGGGATTTAAGAAAGAGTTAATTTAATATGAGCTTGGGAAATATTGCAAATGAATTTAAGACGCCATGTTATTTTTCTTCCTGCTGCTCATCATTCCTGCCATCCTTCGATTCTACCTTCCTTTCTTCCCATTGTAGTTGCTAAGTTCCATTGAAGTTCGGTTCCTGTTCCTGATTATGCTTATATATGTTAAAATAAGGAAACACGAGTATACGAATAATGTGTGAATGGGTGTGATATTATATATGCAATGTATGTATAGAATTTTTAATTAGACTTTTTATTGTTTCATTTTATGTGCTTGAAAAAGCCCTTCAAGAAGTTCGTCTTCTTCGCGATGTTCAGTTTCTTCATAATTATCATCATCCTCTTGTCTTTGCCTTTGTGTTGGCTTCGTAGTCCTTCCTTTTGGACGTAAAAAATAAAAGGCAAACATGTAAATCGCAATTGTATCTAAGTGAATTGTTATGAATGAATAGGTGGGTAGATGGATGAATGGATAAATCGAGGGGTTGGGAGGGAGTGCTTGCGTGAGTATAGCAAATTGCAATGGGCTCATTTTGGGTAAGCAAAATATGATGAAAATATCTTTGCTCATTTGTTATGCGAAACATCTCCAGCATGTTTATGGGTAAAAATGTATTAATTAAAAGTTTTTAAATGTTCCCTCATATTTTTTTTCTATCTTCATGCATCCTTGCATACTTTCATACATTCATTCAATCATTTATTTATAGTCAGTCAGATGTTCTTGTGTGCGAGACTTTGTATTGAGTTGGTTCAATTCAGTTCGGTTCAATTTTGCACTTCAATAAACTGAATATCTTGCTACCTTTGTGGTTATTATCTCATACTCACAAATCCAACCGATGTCATTGTTTAATTGTCGCCTGTATGGTTTTCCTTTCTTTTTTTGTTTTTTGTAACCTGATTTTTCTACTTTACTTTAGTAGTCACGAGGACACTTTGGCTTTGCTCATCCAGGTTGCCAGCCAAGTCAATAGCGCGCATTCTACTTTACTGCCATTCTCTAGAATGTTGCCTCATTTAGTACACTTTACGATTAGCGCGCAGAACCTACCGCTGTGTCGTTCCAGGACAAAGGACACAATGCTGACTCACATGATATAAAGATAACCATTAAAGTTAGTCGTGCTTCTTTTCCGCCTTGCCAAGCGTTTCATTCAAACGTTCATTCATTGCATTGCGACTTGGTCATGGTTTTTTGGTATTGATACGTTATCATGGTGCATGGAGTATAGAGGTGAAAGCAGTGTTAGATGTTGATGTCGGAGATATTGGTAAATGGTGTGTGTTGCCTTTGAAGCAACGAACCAGTGAATGGACCAGTGAACGAACGAATGAATATACTACAAATAAACAAACGATATCTTTTTATTTGTCCTGCCGGGTTTGCAGCTTAATTGGATGCCACAATGCGAAATAAATTGAGCGGAAAATTACTTCACATGTTGGCGTACATACATACCTATGAATGTATCTATCTATCCATCCATCTATCTATCTATCTATCTATGTGTCTGTTTATCTGTATACTTATATGTATGTATGCATATGTATACATGTATTTGTCTTTACTATGAGAGAATTGCTTCAAGCGTCTCTTATTACTTACATTAAATATTGTCCACATTAGTGTTGCTTCCTTTTTAGTAAATTATCTTTCCGAATTTGCCTTTTTATAATCTTCATGCAGTGAATGGTATTATAAGTTTATCATGAAATTTGTAACAGACACAGGGAGACATTGGAGAACCAAAAAACAAAACCAGTACCTCAATTTATGAGCTAGAGAGCACGAAGTTTTCTTTTTACCATACGCTGTATGTTTGTCGAAATCAACTAAATCGAATCTCATGGGAAGGTTCATCCCATGCAAATCCAAATTCATATTCAGTATATTTTTAGAAAAACTTTTTTGTTTTTTGAGTCATCAAACTAAAATTAAGACACAATAAGTTACTGGCCCATTATCATCAACCATATAAATTTCCTAGGTTTACTGAATCGCATATCTCCCATACTCCCAGAACATGAGTCAAATCAATATTGTAATATTTCTATGTGCTCAATCACAGGACCGTAGGCTTCTAGGAGATACGTGAAAAGTATTACAGCTTCGGTATAGTTGAAGATAAGCTTCTTTCTGGTTATCTTTATCTCTAAAACACACTCATGAGACCAGTCTCAAAATTTTTATCATAAAACAATGCACACTCGTACTCATTTTCTTATCTTGTCTAATGTCATATCTTGCAGGGTATTTTTCAAATATGCTAAATGATAAATGGGGAAGTAATTCTTAACCAGTCTTCTTACAATTTTCCTATAAAGTAATTATATTATGGAAAATGTCTCACATGACTCTTTAGTTTCAAGACAATTCGCTCATGAAACTGGTTCTGGAATAAGTTTGTAATGTTTCTAATAACATAATTCTACGGAATTGTTATTGAAACCTTGTAAGTTTGTGGGGAACCATGAGATTCAACAATTTTGAGAGCGAATTATCCATGGTCTATGGGCTATTAATGGTTTTTGGTATATGAATTATCTCATTACAATCTGGAATGATTTTTAAAATAACCAATACAAAACGTTTGGCTAAAATGCTTATTCAGTATACTATGAAAATCTCAGTCAGTAAGACAATCAGTATTTTGAAAAAGTTCTTAACTAAATATATATATTGTACACAATCATAAACTGTCATCTAAAAATGTCATACGTAGTAATCCAAAAATTAAAAACTGAGTACAATAAATTTTCGCTGGTTTTAAACAATAATATACTATTTATTTTAAAAGATTTATTATGTTTTATTGAAAGTATCTATCCATCGTCAGCTAAGACACATGCCTAACTTTCAGGCAGCATACGAATTCCACTTAAAAAAAAAAAAAATAAAAACCCCTCTTTTAAGGCGTAACAAGAATCAAGATCTTGGCAAAAAATGAATGGCTGCTGGCCAGGCCATGAGTCATCGGCCGGATCAAATGGTAGTCGGAAGGATATCCTATTGAATCACCTCCAAAGTTCATGGACGACTTTTGCAACAACATGTGACCAAGTATTATTGTGCTGAAGGATCACTTCTTATAATATTGTACTTTAATCTGATTAAGAAATGGACTAGTAGCATATTACAAAAATTTTGTATTGGTTCTCGAAGCATTTTCCAAACTTTTCCACAAAAATATTGGAACTGCATACGATCGAGGACTCCATAAGAGAATTTATTTCGTACGATTTCAAAGCAAGACTCTAAACTAATGAAAGGCACATCACTAATGTCCTTCAATTCATCAATATTTTGTCCTAATCCTTCTTGTTATTAATAAATTTTAATTCAACTTTGTCTCCGAAGTCAGCATAAGTGGATTTCTTCATCGACACAGTTAATTGTAGAATTTGTTTAATTTTTTTTTAGCTGAAATCAATTCCTTCCAATTAAGTACTAAGTGTTTACGGAACGATCGAAGTTTCCTCCGATATCCCGGTTCGAATTTAGTGTATTAACAAAATCTGTGGCTTCTAGTAGGAATTAGTATAGACCTTTAAGGCAAAAGCCGCTTCTCATCATACTTTATAATGATTTACTTTGTAAATTATCAATAATGTTGACTATAAGTTGGCTCCGGATTTTACCAGCTCGTAGTAATTATTTTCGCATTTTTATACTCTTCACGGGAGTGAATAGTATTACAAGTTTGTCATGAAGTTTGTAACACATAGAAGGGGACATCGCAGAACACATAAAGCTCGATGAGACGAGTTGATTTAGCTATATCCATCTGTCCGACTATCCAACTGTCCGCCTGTTCGCGAACTAGTCCCTCAGTTTTTAAGCTAGGGAGCTGAAATTTTCTACATAGGTTTCTTTTTACTTCGGAGAAATCATTTGTCGGAAGTTTTTTGTTTTCTGTGGTATTGAAATAAAATTAGAAAACTGGAAGTGTTTGGCCCACATACATTAGACATTAACATATCAAGATTCTCGGACTATCAGGTGGGGTACCTCCCATACAAGCCCCCTACTCAAATTTATGTTCTCATTAGAGAAACTTTTTTTTTTTAATGCTAACTCCTTGAAATTTGGACACCTGATTCATATTTATCAACCATCTAAATTTCATGATCCTAGGAGATCTGTTTCGTATACTTCCCATACAAAAGACGCGTTCTAGGGGCTGCGTGCAGAGTATTACATCTACGGCCTAGTCAAAGATACCCTTCTTTCTGGTTTATTGTGTTTTAATGCTGTCGAGCATTTGTTTTATTTCATCTCTCTCGCCTGTTTGTCTTCATCTATTTTATGCCCGGATGTCTTCTTCACTTTTTCTGCGTTGGATTTGTGTAAATTTAGTGAGGTTTAAATGTTTATTAGACTTTTCCTTATTTCTTTCGCCTAAAAGCACTTGTCCTATTTACTTCTTTTTTTAAATTTCTTCATTGCAAGTGTCATGTCCATTTGCTGCTTTATTCTGAGATGAAGTTCATTTAGTTTTTCAATGCAACTTAGCATCTATTTTTTATTATTTAGGTTGCATGCAATTATTTGTTGATCAATAGATGCCAATGTAAAGATTTTGTAATTTTTAATTTAGTTTGTATAACAATGATTTTAAGAATAGAATGACTAACCCAAGAAAGAGGAGCCTAATTTACAATGGCAAAATCATGTCTTTTGGTCTTTTGTATAGTGGAAGTATTTGAGCTTCAATGACTCGGCTTCTCAATGATGATAGATCACTCTTAGCTGATGCCATCAGATAAGGAATTTGTTTGAAAATTTTGTGCTCTTAATGGTGAAATGAATGAATATAAAAGAATCTTTCTGGTTTTTTTTTTTTTGTTTTTATTTCAATTTATTATTATTTATTTTATTTTTATCATAAATTTATTATTTTTAATAATTTTTTTTCTTGGTTTTTTTTTTGGTTTTTTTTAAAGAAAAGTTTACACATTACACTCAATCAAGAAAGAAATTTCTTAATATTTTTTTTTTTTTTTTTGTTGTTCATTTTTATGTTTTATTTTTGTAGACACTCTATCCGATTATTTAGTTAATTATGATCTCTTTAATTTTATGTCTTATACATATGCATAAGTTCTTTTTATTTGATATACACATACACATAAATCAATACATTTCACTAATCAATTATAGTTTCGCTTCATTAAATTATGATATTAAAAATCAATCAAAGGGAAATCACAATTTGCATAGTTACCAATCCATTTAAAATTAAACAGAAAATTTTTTCTTATTCCGTAATAAGAAGATTTATTTCTTTGGATAAGAACAATCACTTGTACTAACTATAAATCAGGAAATCTGTTGGCGGTTAACCCACTTAAATCTAGTAGCCGTTTTGAGAGATCATTCAGGCTAAGATTTAAGTTGCACTTCAACACTGATTTAAGCAAAAATTTAGATTGAAATCTTGATAATCAGTTGTTGATTCTTGCTCTTGATGTGTGCCTTTTAGATAAGATTTACATATTTACTGAATTGTAAGCTCAGCATGTATAATCTCATTACTCTATAGTATTTCTCTTCCTATTCATAGCACATTACCTGTTATATATAATAGGATCTTTACTTGGAAAAGACATAAATGATGATCGTCTTGACGCCTTCACATTGTTTGTAGTATAATATACATATATATTTTGAGAACCCTTAGCCATATAACTGGAGCATACATCATGATTAAAACTCACGCCAAGGATCAGACTCAGGGGAATCACCATTTTCTTCTGCCTTACATCATACATGAATTATATAAATAGGGTTAAGAAATTGAAATGCCATTGTATTGATCTTATCCCCCTTCAGGACCAGATTGATTGTGAGTGTTAAAAATTTCATCCACAAAATAAGGAATTCTAATAGAATTCTCTCCATTGATTGATGATTAGAATAGTTTCAAGATTTATTCTTATCATCATCATCATCATCATCATCATTAGACAGTTGAAATTATTTTTTTCGTAAAATGTATGGAACTATCGATTGAACCGACAGTACATTATAATTTATTATTTAATTTAATTTTTTATTTATTTAATTGGCTTTTTTTTTGTAAATTTATATAATTTTGTGTATTGAACAAATTTCTTTTCTTTTCTCTTTTGAATCCCATAATTATTTATTTCTTGTTTTGAATATAGGAAGATTTTTTTGTTGTTGTTGGTGATCTTTCATTTCATTTTCTTTATTTTTATATATACACAAAAAAAAAAAAAAAAACATTGTCTACACTTATTTTTAATTAGAATTTATTTATATTTGGTTTTTGTTTCTGTTTTTTAATATTAAAGATTAATCGTATAACTGGAATTTTTTATTTGATGTTGTTTTTTTTTTTTTATTATTATAAATTTAAGTTTTATACTTTTGTATTATTTTATTTTTTATTCTTTAAATTGTTTTTCATTAACACGTTGAACATTTTATCGTTTTGTTTTTTTTTTTTTTTTTACTTTTAATAATATTTTGACAAAAAATCTCTATTAATTTTATATATAATATAATATAATATTTTGGCTTAAGAATACTTTCAGTTAATATTTAGTTTTATATTTTATAAAAAAAAAAAACAGATCTACAAACATTACATTGCACACATTTACACATATAATTTAATTATTAATTCTTAATTAATTCTTATAATTTTCATTTTTTCATTTTTTTGTTTTTTATTTTAAAATTTGTCTTTGTTTCAATTCAATTTCAATTATTTAATCTTCCTTGGTTTTGGTTTATGACTAATCTTAATATGTAATATTATTTTTTATTTATTTACTTCTTTTTTTTTTTTTTAAATATTTTTTTCATTAATTTCTTTTAAATTTTTTTGTATAGTAAACAAATACAGGAAACAAATTTACGAACGTGGATTTCGGTGTAGGAACTCATATACATTTGCTCTTTTATGCACTCGTCCTTACTATACCTTTCACACGAGTCGAAGGCCAGGAGAATGGGGACACCTTAGGACTATTTAGAACAACTGAAGGGTCTGCCTATTTTTATAAAAAATTTAATTTTTTTGGAGTAGAATGTAATATCAATCGAAGCTCTAGATTTACTATGGATTTACCATACCAAATGGAAATAGGAATTAAGTGGACTCATTCTGCCTTTCTGCTTAATTCAATTAACATTCGTCTCTCTTTTTTGAGTAGAATGCAATTTCATTCAATGTTTTCGAATTACTGGAAGAGGTAATACCCATACCCAATGGAAATAGGAATTTAATGGACTTGGGCTCCCATTCTGTTCTTTTAAATTTAAATTTGTATTTCCTTTTTGAGTAGACTGCAATTTCATTCAAAGTTCTCAAATTACTGGAGGAGGTAGAACCTATACCAAATGAAAATGAGTATTAAATGGAGTTGGTCCCCCTTGTTCATTTCAATATAAATTTGTAACCAAAAAAGTAAACTGCAATTTCAGTCGTAATTCCTGAATTACTGGAAGAGACTAAACATACATATGTGTCTTCTTAGTGCATATTAAGAGTTTATAGTTTACTAAGATCATGGAATATACACAAAAATTACAACAAGCCTAACATATCTTAAAATTGGAACGATCTGACTAGTATTTAATATCATATAATTACTAGAAATATTATAGATTCTGTGTGGTGTTCCAAAGATTAATGAAATTTTAATTTTGTGTACTTATGTGCATTAGATATAAAATGTAAATGTCCGGATGATCTATGATTTACTTTCAAGATCCTTATAAAGGGAACTTATCCCATCTTAATATTATTTGTGTGAAAGGTATAAAATCTTTGGTAGAACCAAAGTAAATGTATTGACTTATTTTCTTTACATGCTTTGATTTTGTAGTTCAATTTTCATATGTTATCATATCGTATAATCATAGCAACTTTGCTTATCATTGATCATTGTAGGTTCTGGTTGTAGGGATTTCGGGATTTTCCTTAGTTTGGACAATAGAATAATTATGTATGGAATTTGACATTCTTTTTAATATTTGCTTTGTGGTCAAAATTCAATTTTCTTACCCTTCATTAAATACTTTTATGTTGTCATAAATTTGTGATTATTGATTAGATCAATGGGTACCTTATAATCTGAAATTTTGGGTTTTAATATGAAAAAAAAAAAAAAAAAAAAAAAAAACAAATTAACAATCTTAACGTATCCCATTTAGTCGTACGTATGTCCTTCTATATAACTTATTGCTGACTTTCATCTTTGTTATATTTCTTTATTTTTTGCTTTAAAATTTTTTACTTTCTCAATTTCAATTTTACTAATTTCAACCTTTATTTCTTCATTTCTCTCTCATCCAAAAGTTTTTTAATATTTTCATTCTCTTTGTTGTGTATTATTATTATTTTTTTTTTAAAAATTTTTTTATTTTGTTTGTTTTTAATATTTAACTAATTTATGTTTTATTTATTTGTATTATATATTTATTATTTGAATAGTAGTTATGGATTATTTGGAAAACAAATTCGACTAATTTATGTTTAAAAACATTTTGAAAAACTTTAAGTTTTCTTTTCATATATCCGCTATTTACATTTATTTACATTTAGAGAATTTTATCAGTAAAATTATTCACTTGAAGAGAAAAGAAAATGATGTAACAGGATTAAAAGTGAAAGTGATAGAAGTCCTGCTTCTCGAAATACCCTTTTTTTATTCCATTAACTTGTCTCAAATCTTAAGGTCTACTAACGTTGACAATCCAATATATGAATATCATATCGTTATAAAATATGAAGGTTCTGTCGTTTATGGTGTGTTTTTTTTTTTTTATTAAATAATATGGACGTTGTTTTAAACTCTTTCTAATTTCTGTGTTTCGATCAATGATGAATGACAATCAACAAAATGTCTGTCAGTATCATAATTTATCTGTCAACTGTATGTATCATGTAAGTCGGTCAGTCAGTCAGTAAGTCTGTCAATCAGTTGTTTGTTAAGTAAGTCAGTAATTCTTTAAGTCTATAAGTGGTTTAGTTAGTTTGTTAGTCAGTGCGTCCGTTTGTCTGTAAGCTGTTTAGTTGGTTAGTGAGTCAGTTTGTATATCAGTTGTTTAGTAAGTCAGTTATTTAGTAAGTCAGTGAGTGAGATTGACTGTCAATTGTTTTGTTATTTAGTTAGTCAGTGGGGGAGTTTGTCTGTCACTTGCTTAGTTACTTAGTCAGTGAGTCAGTTTGCTTATCAGCTGTTTAGTAAGTCAGTGAGTGAGTTTATTAGTTAGTTATTTAGCTAGTCAGTGAGGCAGTTTGTCTGCCAGTTGTTTTAAGTTACTTAGTCAGTGAGTCAGTTCGTCTGTTAGTTGTTAGTCAATTTGGTTTTATTCGATTTGCTAATTATCGTAAGAGTGCTTCTCCTCCGTTCCTTCGCCATGCATGTTCTCGTAGCACTATAGAACGGCGGATCCACACCACAGAACCTGACCTCAATATGGCCGCCAAACGCTGCCGCCATTATCAGTGGGATTATGGTGGCCACGATGGGCGGCTAAGGCGGCCACCTGTCGGTTAGTATTTCCATCTTCGATGTTGCGCACCGAAGCGCCACAATTACCGATTAATGTCAAATCACCGGGATGCGTAACACTGCCCCCAGTCATAATGTTATGTTGTTGACGGACACCCACATTACTAATGTGATCCATAACGCTTTGAAGCTCTCCATGCACCGATGAGTTGGGCGAAGCATGTGAGGGCAATGCATGTGAGTGAAAGCCGTGGGCCGTTTGATTTGCAGCTGTATATAATTGAGAGTACAGTAAACTGGCTGGCAACACTGGATAGAGGGAGCCATTGCAGCCTGCACTACTGGCCCCTGTCGGACCGCCACCGACGCCAACACCGACACCAGAGCCACTGCCATAAGCTGAGCTGTGCTGTGATTGATTTACAATACCAGGGAAGTTTTGGTTGACACCCACCATGGGATTATTAACAGTGCCGGCGCTTGCATTAGAACTTGCAGAGCCATTGTTTCCATTACCACCGGCACCACTTCCACTGCCACCGCCAGCATTGCCGCTACCCAAGTTGGGAGTATTTGTTGAGAGTAAATCTTCTTGGACCGGCGATTCAGCTTGAGAAGAGTCACTTAGACTGCGCGGCCCATTCTGGCTTGAGTGTACATTATAGTCATTGTTGGCATTGGTATGGTAACGCGGCACCAATATGGAGTTAGAGACAGCGCTGCCACCTCCACTGCCACCGCCGCCACCACCACCACCGTTCACTGTCGAAGAAATCGAAGTTTGACCAGTGGAGCCAAGCAAGCTATGATGTGACATTTGGCCAGTCGTAGAGCCGACTAAATTACTAAGATGCTGATCAAGATCGCTAGCCGTCGAATCGGGTAACACTAAAAAATTACATTTCAAAAAAATAAAGGAAAAAGAGGAAACAAACAAAGAGCCAATGATAAATTATGGTAGCAACTCTGAGATGTCGAATATTTTCATTCTCTAAATTTTAATGATTAATCGATTTCAACTTACTCGGTACACAATCACGATTGGTGGCACCACTAAAGTCCTGATTGTTCGTCTGATCATTCGAAGAGCACGTAAAACCAAGCGCTGGATTATTGAATTGTGCCGATGTCGGTGTGGTGCACGATGATAGACCGCTGCTGGCCAAATATGGCGAATATGCTGATGCTGCTGAACTGTAGCCCCAATGCGTATTGCTGGCACCTAAACCAAATTGGGACACATCTAGTTTCGGTTTGTATTGATTGATGGTGATGGGTGTTCAAACAAAACATAAAGGGCAAACCATTCAACGAAACAATAAACACAAATCAACAATCAAAGATGACAAACATGCAGACATAGACAGCAAAACTTGATAAACATGCAACGATAACAAGAAAAGAATCAAAGTGAAGTTTAAATAATATGAAAGAAATATTGTATATATTGTACGTATAGGAATATAATGAAGTTCCTTTTAATAATATTTGTAGGCACTTAGCATAATTATTTTTAAAATCTTTATCTTGTAAACAAAGTGATCAAATAAATATAAAATGTTCAAATATGCAATATTCTTTTATCTCATGTTATCTGTGCCATCACATTAATATTTTTCTTATGGCATTTGATTGTTTGAATAAAATGCATAAATATTGTATATATAAAAACCATTGCATACTTATGAGGGGGCAAAGGTAAAGTGTATCATAGAAAAACTCAAAAAAGATTCAAAATTGTCATAACATCTTAAACATTATTCTAGATAATATATATTGTTGAATAAATTCTTGCTACGAATAGTCGTCATCACTTGAAGGACTTACTAAATAGTTCTGAACAATCAATAATATTCAATAGTTTTATTTTCTGAACAAATATTCTTCTCTACATGATTGTTTCCATTGTCCATCTCAATCTAATCCTAAAGAAAATCATTGTATATTAGGATTCATTTTTATGCAAGCTTCGTAATCTGTGATTAATCAAGAAAATGAAATTTACTCTAAGTGCTAATACAACTCGATTTGATTAGAGTTTGCTTAGAAATATACTTAGTTTTAAAATTTTTAATATACTCAATGTTCCTAGTTATTCCGATGCCGAAGTTTGAATATAACATAATCCGCTCCCTTAAAAATAAATAATCCTCATGCTCTGATTCCATATCAAATGTTTTGATTAAAAATTTGCCAAAAAATATTATTAATCATTTAATAATAATGATAGCTTTTCAGTTCTAAAAAATCGCCGGGTATGCTTGCTTTCGATCTGTGGCTCTCTTTTTCTCGTATGCCTTATGAAAATCATTGAAAGTTTTTTAAATTCAATTTCAGTATTTTTAGAAAGAAAGTATTCAAACAACAAGCATATGTCATTAGTGCTGGTGTACCACAGGGTTTTGTGTTTGGTCCCATTCTGTATAATATCTATACTCATGAGATATCGGTCTCTGAGCATTGAACAATATCTTTGCTTATGATACAACAATTTACTGATCAGGAGATGAGCTTAGATTTATTTACTACATCAAAAAACGAAAGGCCTATCGTCTTCCAAATTCAAATTTGGAAAATGACACAACTAGTGTTCCATGAGAAATCTACGTCAAATCCATTGCTCGACACCTAGACCAAAAATTAATATTTATCAGAAATAAAGCCATTGCAATTGATAAAATTTATTTAATTGCAATGACAAATAACTGCCAACTTACAAAAAAAAAAAAGTAAAAATAAAAGTAAGGAAATCAAGCAAAAATAAGAGATACAAAGTATAAAATAGATTATTAAAACTGAGTCTCTGACCCAGTGGGGTTTATTAATTTGCTAACCAGCTATCTGTGCCCCTACTCACAGCTAAAGGTCAGAGACATTAAATCATACTGATGAACAACAAAGGCAGCCGCTATAGGTGAATTAATAAACGATGTCCAGATCAACCAGAGTGTCCCGATTTCCGTAGACAGCGAAGGAATATGAAGGTAAGAGCAGATCTCCGGCAAGAGAACGTAATATGACTTATTATAAAGCATGCATAAAACTCAAAAAGGATCATGTAATGCATAATTAGTTTTATATCTAGACAAAGCTAAAGGGACAATGTTTCTGATAGAAAGAAAATAAAGCTGATTTAGGAACACAAAAGAATCAATAATACCAACTGCTAATTTATGAAGAAAATGAATCCCTAAAGCAATCAATCCTACGTTGCATCAGATATGGAAGACTGATTAGAAGGAATCTGTCAGAATAAGATGGAAACCTGAAATTAGGGCTCCAGTTTAGGCTATTATTTAGGAATTGCTTCTGAACACACTCGATTCATTCTTTATGCTTTTTATACTGAGGCTACCAAATGCAAGAGCAGTACTCGAGAGAATTGAAAAGAGTCTTCGTAGTATATGAGTCATTGAACTCAATAGACCAACGTTTAATAAAACCAAAAACACCATTGCACCTTATTAACAATACTGAATATATGCTTCTTATTTAAACTTGGCTTAGAATCAAAAAGAACACCAAGGTCATTCAATGTAAAGACACGCTCAAGTAGGACGTTATCAATCTTTTACTTATAAGAAATGTGGCCTACACCGATGATATGTCATGAACTTACATTTGAAGCTATTAAGGTACAAATGATTAGTTAAGCATCAAGAATGCAATAAATTCAAATCCTTTTGCAGTCTTTGATGAGAAGATGAATCATTAAACAAAAGGCAAAATTTAACATTATCAGCATACATGATAACATGGGAATGCAAGATGGAGAGAGGAAGATCATTTATAAAAAGATTGAAAAGAAGTGGACCAAGATGACTGCCTTGAGGAATTCTGGAAGTTACATAGACAACATCTGATATAGAATTTCTAAACATCACTCTTTGAGAACTATTTTTCAAGTAAGATTTAATGAAACAAAGAAGATTTGCAGGAAAGCCCATAATATTTAATTAACACAAAAGAAGATCAAGATTAACTGAAGCAAAGGCTTTGGAAAAATTAATATAAATGACATCAGTTTGTATGCTATTAATAAAACCTTGTTTAACAAGTGAAGTAAGCCCAAGTAGGTTAGTGGTTGCGGACCTATTTCTCGCATAGCCATGCTGTGATTGAGACAGAAGTGCTGAATATTCGATATGATTACCTTCTCGAACAACTTAGAAATAGCTGACAATTTAGATATGTTTGAGATATCCTTATAGTTTGTGAAGAGGAATAATGGAAGATTCCTTACAAATAGGCGGAAATGACGCTACATTGAGCAAACAATCAATATAATATTACGTATCTTCTACTCTTTCATAAACAGAATATCACTTTCATCTGCTTATAAAAAAATGGTGATATTGAAATCATTCTTCATTTACATTATACTGTAAGACTCATTCTTAATGACTTCTAAAACAAAGTATTTGAATTTCACAAAGTAATTTTTACTCCCCCATCGATGGATAATACGGTCCTATTTAAAGCTAACAATCAGATTGTATTCTTATACAATACTAACTAATAAAGCATACTTTTGGGAGAATCGATTGATATTTAGTCCTTCACTATACAAAACTTCAAACTAATGTTTCAGTTTGTTTCAAATTCAGTTCAATTGGTTAGCAAAGTCATATGATATATTACAATATATTCCCGAATCTAAAGAATAGTTTCACCACTTAAGGACTCATGCCAATATATATGAAATTAATATTTAGAAGAGAAAACCAAAAATTTATACATCTGCCATTTTATAAGTATAAACCAACATTAATTTCTTTTCTCTCATGGCAGCAGATGACAAACAACAACAAAAAAAAAAAAAAAAAAAAAAAAAAATTGAGTAGAATTTTAACTCTTACACCGTCATTGTCGTAGTTGTCGTCTGTCTCTAACGTTGCATGTAAATGATGGACAAGACCAACCGTTATGCAGGTTGGCTATTGATTGCATTTCGCCCGCTTGGATGCAGTTAACCAAAATGACAACAAAATTGCTTCCAATTTCTGTTGAGCATCATCAATATTGGTAATAATGTAGCAGAGTGCGCACGGGAGAGGCAAATGGTATGCAATATTTAGTCCCGAATTTACTATAGTATTGGCCAGACAGGAGCAGCCAACTTTGTAGCAAGCATATGATATCGTAATATGAAACAAGCCAAGTTCCGGCGACATGTTTTTATTATGGTTTTTATTTCCTACTCTTTACAAATTTGTTATTAATTCATTATCTTCTAAAATGGAAGCGCTAAAATATGTGTTTTCAGTCTCAATACATGAGTGCATATATTCACTTGTAGGTATGTACACGGACAAACAAACATTGTTGTAGTAATTTGATTATCTGCAGGTAAAGTAGACTCAGCTCAGAATTGGAAATCAAACAATTTATTGTACTGTAAAAAGGTTCGTTAGTCTAACATTTCTTCCTTCCATTCATACATCCTGTGTTCTCTGTCTCTACCTGTCCGTCTGTCCGTCTGTCCGTCTGTCCATCTGTCCATCTGTCCATCTGTCCATCTGTCCGTCTGTCTGTCTATCTGACTATCTGACTATCGGTCTATCTGTATATATGTAAATACATATGTATGTCTATTATTTGACCATTTCTTTTGCCATGTTTTGCCTGTATGTCTGTATGCCGACCAACCAACCAACCAACCAAACGGCCAAGCGATACACTCACCATTCAAAGCCCATATAATATCTAACGTATGTATACGTATACACGTATGTGTGTATGTTACGTGTGTATTGTATGTATGTATGTATGTGTTACGTACATAATTAGGCTTAATTAATAGCCCATTCGGAAATTATTAATTAGTTTTTATAGGCGCGGCGCACTTTAAATGCCAGATATTGATTTTGTGGTGGCTTTATTAATGCTATTGGCTTAAACGTTTCTACCTTCAATAATTGCGTGGCTTTCGGCATTTCCGTCATCATTGTCGTCTCTCTATTGCTCACTCTTGCCTATCCCTAACACCCCTCCTCCTTACCCCTAGCACATACTGACTTGTTGGATAATTTGGGCCTTTTTATGTTTGGTTGGTTGGTCGCTTGCTTGCTTGGTTGGTTGCTTTTTTTCCACAATTTATTTTATCACATTTTATCTTTTTTTTTTATTTTTTACCTTTTGGTCAAAATGCCAATCATGATTTAATTTTTTTCCCCTACCATGAGTGAGGTGTTAACATTTTATCACGATACTTGCTTTATACATGGAATAGAATTTTGTATAGAAAGGAAATTTGAAATACATTTGAGAAATGGAAAATACAGAAGTATAAAGATTTTCATTTCAAATAATCAGTTCATAGTAATTTTGTTGAAAGTTTTCTTAAAGTAGAATATAAATTGATTATAATTTTAGTATTTCCCCATGATGTAAGATCTAGTGGGTGATTCCTTTTGTATCCATCGATATATAAAAATAGAAATAATGTTCATCATGGGGTAAGCCTCAAATCTTAGTACTTATAACAAGCTTTTGTCATATTTCATATTATTTTTGGATCTAAAAATTCTGGCAAATCTCGTTTAATAAATATATATAATTTATTAGACCCAGCTCAACCTAAAGCTCAAGCGCCATTACACAATAAGTTACTACTCTAGAAAGCAATTCTAAGGTCCTATGGCATTCAGTTATGGGGCTCCACAGCAGCCATTAGTGTTAACATTACACAGATCTTCCAGTCCAAAGTTCTTTGCACGTCATTTATTGCGACCTCAAGACTGCTTCAGTTGCAGAGACAAGCACTTCTCATAGTAGTTGCTACGAACATTGACTTGAGAATGACTTGACAGTGAATCCCTCAAGTGGCTCAGCCATTCATTTACTGACATTAAATACATTTACAACTAGAAATATTGGAATTGATTAAAATTTTTTTTTTTCTTTGCATTCTTCTTACCAATTGTTATACTATTGTATGTTTAAGTAGAGTATTTAAATATTCTTGTGTATGAAGTCAATTTTAATTATTATCATAATTATTGTAACCCCCTTTCTGTTTTTCTCTATTTTTCTTTTTTTTCAATAAAGTTTTTGTCAGTACTTTTAACTTTGTTGTTTTTATACAATATTGCTGTTATTATACAATGTTTGTTATTGGTGCTGATGCCATGATTGACTTTAATTGTGCATATTTGGTTGAATTATTAACAAACCAAAGTAAACCGCATCACACAACTCAATACAACCATTCCCATTCCCGTATTCATACCCACTTTCACAACCATACACAATATGCCCTAGGGCTCCTGCCACGCGAAGATTCTATATAATTTGATGCTATGATTAACCATCAATTGCCTAACATGGCAATCTGAATCTTTCATATCTGCCTTTTATACTCATCATCAGCACCATTACCTTCATTACCATCATCATCATCATCATCATCATCATCATGATCATCATTATCACTATATTCCTGTACCTTCTCTTAATACTTTTTATAAATTTTGTTTTTATTTTTTTGCCATGTCATTAGTATTAATGTCTGTCTGTCAGTCAGTCAGTCAGTCAGTCAGTCTGTCTGTTTGCCTGTTTGTCTGTTTGTCTGTTTGTATCTCTTTATAATATAAAATAATTATATACTATTTGTTTATATATCATACGTGTCTGTGTGTGTGTGTGTGTGTGTGTGTGTTGATGTTCTGTGATTTCATTTTTGAAATTAATAAAATATATGCCAGTAATTAAGTCGAGCAGTGACTGTCAATAAAATTTGTTAATAAATAATTCATGTCAGTTTTTGTTGCTTGGCGTCGAGGCAGCTCGGTCTGCCTTTTATTGTATATTATTTTCATTTTTATTATTATTATTGTTGTTGTTACTCTTGTTGTTGTTACTCTTGTTGTTTTTGTTGTTCTTGCTGATATTGTTGTTATTTGCTTTGTTGTTTATTATATGTTATAATTTAATTGTATGAAATTATTGCTTATTGGTATAAAATTAAATATGTCCAAATGTCTCTGCCCCTCTCTATTCACAATCCTCTCTGTGAATATTTATGATAATGGAATATTAAATAAATAAATGAAATGAAATACAAAAAACAAAAAAAAAACAAAAAAAAAATATATATATATTATATTCATAAATATAAAAATATATAAATAAATCAAAAAAAAAAAAAAAAAAAAAAAAAAAAAAAAATTGAAAAATTGAAAAATGAAAAGAAATGTGCAAATAAAAGAAAAATATTAAAATTATTTAAATGAAAATTAAAAAAAAAAAAAACGAAAAGAAAGAATAATCAAAAAATTATTTAATAGCAAAAATTCCATGAATTATTGTTGACTTTATGACTTGGCTGACAGTCAAAGTTTTAAATCAGTAGTGATTCAACCATATATAGTATACCACAATATGTACACAGTAATCCCTCGATTTACATAGCCAAAGAATTTGTTTCTTTAAAATTTCATTTACGTAAACATGCAATTTATATTTTTTACAAAAAAGAACCAAAAAAAGGGTAATTTTGATATGCCAAATTAAGAAATCTTATGAATCATTATGATCACATACATATGATTGGCTAAGGATAGAATCTACCTAGTTCAGCTAATAATACCCAATTGATATTTTTCCTTCGAAGAGTATCCTATATCCTTTTTACAATAGTTTCTACAACAATTTTCGTTTTCACATTTATGAATCACATCATCAATAGCAGCAACAGCAACCAAATATATTATTGTAACTTATAAACCATACAATAGTAAAAAGACCGCTTAGTGACTAAGTTTGATCAAAGTTTTTTAATTTAGAATACTAAAAATAATGTTGATTATTTTGCGGTTCAAAATGAATTACAAGTGAAACATACCTATGTAAGTAACATAAAGTGAACTAACTAAACTGAACTGAAGAGGGTAAAATGAGGTGAGATACTTAGAAAGTATGATAGATGGTGAGGGAGGAAGAGGTTAAAGGACGACTCAGATTATAATTTTCATTTTGCTGTTATTGTTAAATCACATTTAATAGTTTTCCTGTTTTTTTTTTTCATGTATCTTATTTAAGAATTTCTGTTTTATAATTAATTATGCAATCACTTTGCATTTCATGTTTAATAAAACGTTTTCATTTAAATACTTTTTACTTTGATATTAACAAAAAAACTAGACAAATTTCTCTCTCAAAGCAACCGACAAATTAATAAGGCCAAACATTTAAATGAATTACAGATTATTTATTATATATATTTAAAAGAAATAAATATGAATATATTTTAATATACCTGTATATAGGATTGTGCAAAAGAAAAGTAATAAATGAAATTATAATCATTATTAGAGACTTGGTTGATAAGTCTTAGTCTTGATCGATTATTTTTCCTTTTCGGAATACAAAATAAGCAGAAATTGTAGAAAATTGCGAGAAAACATATATGAAAAAATAAATTGAAAGCCTCTGAAAGTATAAAAAAAAAAATATATTATTTTTCCAACACATCACACTAAACTTTGCCCAGAACAATATTCCGCTGATGACGGGATTTAACATTCAGCTAATGGCCTAAAAGATGTTTCTTTCCCACAATCATAGCTGTGACACCAAGTATCCAAAACTTCTTATTATACTAACATATAATTGCCTTGCAGTTCTTGGAACAAGAACCTGGGATCTCGACAGCTTTTAAAATTTACATCTACTATGTATGATTAATTGAATAATTTTGTTGCTTTAGATTTTGAGAGCAACTAAGGTTACCTAACCCTCCTTAATTTTAGGCATCACAATAGAATAAGCTCAGGCTCTGCGGCATAAGGACTAATATCATGAAATAAAAACTATGAGCACCGCAAGAAAAATTATCATGGCAATGTTCTGTTTTTATTTATGTGAATTGATTCCTTAGATTTGCAAATTCCTTGATTAAATTAACATAATTGTTATGAGGATATTTGCAGGAGATATTTGAATAAATGTTTAAAAATATTTTTGATTTCTTACAGTGGCTCGCAGCTTAGTTCATGCAGCAGCATATTGGAATTTTGAAACGGTGCTGTTCTGTAACTAATAATAATATCGAAAAAACTTGAATGTAAAATTGTAGTTATGTATTTAAATTATTAAATTATAAATTACCCAGTGGAAAATATCTGAAATTGTAGACTTAAATTCCAGCACAGTCCAGACACTTAAATTGCACGAGAATAGAATAGTGGATAAAAGCCGAAAAGCGCCCAATTAGATTTTTTCCGGCCAGGATAAACTCATAATAGTCCGAAAAATTAAGATCAACCCTAAATTATTGGCATCAAAATTGATCATGAAGGTAGAGGATGAATTGGAGAAGAAGGGTTTCATCAAAAATGATAATAATAATGAGACCAATTTTTTGAATTTTTGATCACTGACTATATTGACTATATTCTCTTCAAATGGGAAATCTTGGGAACAGCTGGTTCCATTTTTCTATTAATAGTCATTAAGACAAACACAAATGCTTAACTTATAAGTAAGATGAGTTAATGACTCTATTTCTATTGGATTGTAGAAAAAGAGTCAAGATCAAGCATTTGATCACCATTATTTTGAACACTTCACTTACATGAAAAAAAAAAAAAAAAAACGAAGACCAAGGATGTGAAAACTCAAAATATTAACACTTGCCGTAGTAATAAATATGAGATTTTTTTTTAAATATCAATCACATCTATGAAATGTGAACCAAGTCTAGGACTTATCAACCAAGTCTAAAATTTATCAACCAAGTGATTTTTCATATCTTGTTGCTTTTGTTTGCACATTTACTGTCTTTACATTTTACATTTATAAATAAATAAAATAATCTACAATAATAATAATAATAATAATTATAACAAGAACAGGAACAGGAACAACAAAAGTGTGTGGCTCATGTATACAATTATATGCATGCGTATAAGTGATTTTTTATAAAAATTGAAATTGAAATCATAAAAAAGCAGAGAGCATAAATAAACAAAATGGCGACAGTATAAATACTTTTGTGAGTCAATGAAATGACGTCATCGAGGCGAACCAATGGAAAATAACCAATTGAAGACCTCTTCACTTACAATATTTAATAGTACAAGTATTGATAGACATACCATAATACTTGTACAGTAAAATATAGAATAGTAGTTATATAAGTATGTGATAATGCCAATGATTTGCAGAAGGAGGAAGTTCACAATGCTCTGGGTTGGTGGTTTTTGAAATCAGTCCTCTCTCTCTCTCGCTCTCTTGTTACATGTTACATGTATGCACATACATATGGTATATCTTAAATCAGGATATGCGTGGACTGGGTTTTGAGTGACTAGCTGTTTTGTTTGGCTGTTTGACTCTTTAACTGTTTGACTGGCTCTCATTGGCTTTTGTTTGTTTGTTTATTGGTTTTTTGTAGTAAATTTTGGTTAACTAAAGTGGCCAACAGTTTAACAACCATCAACCATCAACAAAAACAACAACAACAAAATCGACAGACAGTTGTTTTTTATTTCATTTATTTACCAGAATATTTACCACATTCCCATGGTCAAACAAAATAGTTTTATAAAATATAAATATATATATATATATATATATATATTTTTTTTTTTTTGCATATTTTAAGCCCCAGAATTTTTTCACTGATTTTTTATGTAGTCATTTTGTGGTCGAATTTGAAAATCTTTTTATCAGCATAAAAATTGAAAACCAAAATACAATAAAAGCATACAACGATAGGCTGTGGGAGGCATTTATTTGGAGTAAGTAGTATTTATTAAATTCATTGACGAATTTTGTCAATAAAATTTTATGATGATCAACATTTGATCATAGCCAATTGAATAAAAATCCAATGTAAACAAAAAAAAAAAAAAATTTCATTTGGCCACAATAGTTTTATGTTTTTTTCATTGCATATTTGCACCAATATATTTGCACATAACAAATGAACAGTTAACATGATAATGATATGATGTTTGTCACTCTTTAAAGAAGAGACATTGAATGTAACGTATTCGTCAATATATTGATGGTAATGATTAATAAAATGAGTTGAATCGAATTTGCTTTTAAAAAAAAAAAATCAAAACTTTCCTTTTTCTAGGTTTTTCATTTACTGGAAGTGGTAGAGCCACTCATAGAAATCTAAGGCTTCTATTTTTCTTAAATAAAATCTAAAAATTGTCAGAAAATAAGAATTGGTCTGTAATCATATTTTTCATATTTTCAATTGAGGATTCCAACTAAAACTTGTTTTAATCCAAGTTTTCCGATTACTGGAAGAAATCTAGGGCTGCTATATTTCTTACACATGTTAAAAACTATCAATTGATTTAAAATGTAATGAAAATTTCTGTTTTACCATCTTTTCCACATATTCAATTGAGGATTCCAACTCAAGTCCAAGTGGAATAGGTAGAGCCCCTCATAGTAATATAGAGCTGCTATATTTCTTACATAATAACTATCAATTTATTTAAAATGTATTGAAAATTTCTGTATATTTTCGACATCTTCATTTGAGGATTCCAACTAAAATTTTCTTTCGTTCAAGTTTTTTGATTACTGGAAAAAGTAGAAATCTATCTTTCCTATATTTATTAAATTAAACCTATCATTTATAATATTAACTATGTAAAATTTGATAATTTATATGGAATATCAAAGGGTCTTGATCATTTCCATTATCAGCCCTAAAATGTACATTAAGTTACTCTGGGATATTTTTGTTTGATTTCGAAAACGTAATAGAAAATTTTCAACAATAGTGTGAATAAATTAAATACATATGTATCTATCAAATTTAGATAAATCAGTTCACTATAACCTATGACTAATGTTTGTCAGTGCTGTAAATTGTGTAAAATGTTCAGTGAAATTAAAATTAAAAAAAGAATATTTTTGGCTGATTTGCAATGAAAAAAATAATAATAATACAAATAAAAATACTAATCTTGTCTAGTTATATAATTTATGTGATTTTATATAATATAAGTACATGTGTATGTGATTTGTTTTTGGCCACATGCGGGGCTTAGCTGTAAGCTCTAAAAATTACTCATACGCATAGTTAAACAATAAATTATTTAAATGAAAAATAAAGAGAAAATTTTAAACAAACAAAAAACGAAATGAATTACTTTGATTTAGTTATTACTTGTACTTACTTTGACAGTTGCCAATGGGTGGCATCCGGAAACCGGAAAGGGGATCTGTTGAAAAGTGAAACGGTCGCTGGCCAAATGCAAAATGGAATTGTTGTTGTTGCCCTAAAAGCGATAACACTAAGTTTTTTTCAGTTATAATTTTCTGTCCTTAGCTTAAATGTTTGTGTAACTGAAATTGTTTGAGATTAATATATTCATGTATGGATGTATGAATAATGGATGGATGGATGGATGGATTTGTGTTTCATATTTCAAATCTCAATGTTATTAACCATTAGCATGTACTTAAGTATTTTTTTTTCTTATTTCACCAAAATTAACCATAACTTTCTATACTCAAATAAACAAAAGTAATACAAATTTTTTACAATATACACTGCCTCTAGGCGAGGTCTTAAGTACTAGTTCCTTTTTAGAAAACGTAAAAGAAAATATATGTGACATTATAATATGGGCTTGCAATTTACAGAAAACCACGAAGAAAGGAATATTCGTCTATGCTGAAGATGCTATACTCTTCCCGCATCCCTTAGAAAACTAAATTTCAGCTTTCTAGTTCAAAAACTGAGGGACTAGTTTGCATACAGCCAGACAGACAGACAGACGGACATGGCTAGATCTATAATACTATATAATATTATTCACTGAGTGAAGAGTATAAAAATTGCTTTGGGACATCAAGGGTATAAGATAAAAGGCAGGGTAAAGGAAATTGAGAGGAAATTATATACCAACTGGACAAAGCCACCAACATATTTTAACTGTATTTGTTGAATTTTGTATGTCCTTTTTATAGATCCATGTATCAAATCTGGAGTTACAAGGTGGATAACACTTTTTCAACCAATTTTTTTGTCTTAGCTCTCCTATATATTTGATATAAGATAGGAACATAGTCACTGTGTTGAATATAATCATATTTATCTAGATATAAGAATATTTTGGGAGATGTTTATCCATTACGTAGTGCATTTTGAAAATATGAGTCGCTTTCGTAATAAAATGCTCCAATCAGGTTATTGAAGTCATCATTTAGGCTGATGAGATTTATCATAAACATATAAATTTCTAAAAGATCGGCTGACATGTATTTATAATTTTATTTTACAGAAGTTTTTCGTAGAGCCACATTCTGGCCATCTATATAAAGAGGTGCAGGACCTTAGAAACCTACATTCAAGCTTCTTTATCCTTTTCATATAGGAAGTGGATAAAGTGAGACAAATTGAGCAGCTATAAGTCAAAATCGGACAAACAAATGTTTGATACATTTTAACTTTTAGTCTAGTTGAGAGCATGCCTAAAAAAAAAAAGCTTTTTGTAGGCTTTGAAGGCTCAATTGCATACTGACTTGTTTGATGGAGTAAAGGAACTTGTCCAGAAAGATGCCAAGATATTTTACACAGTCCGAGAGCGGAATCAGAGTTTCCGTTATAGAGGATTTTAGACTGAAATGTCTTTAATTTTTCTGGATGTTTTTATTTGACCACTGCTGGCCGAAAGAGAATGAATTTGCATTTAGATGTGTTCAAAAGCCAATTTGTAGTGAACTCTTCAACTACATCGAATTTGTGTTTCATTGTCTTATCAGAGAGATATATGATGATATCATTGCCGAAAGTTATAATATTTTCCATTTTGGTTTAGAGGCAACGACACATTTACTGTCTCTTGTTGTGAATTCTAGGTCACTTAGAATATTGTTAGCCGATTCTTTTTTACTTATAGTGCATTACCATATTTGACTTAAGTATGAGCAGACAGCAGCAGAAGGACATTTGTAGCTAATGAATTTGATAGTTAAGCCTTGAAGGCAGACTGTATCGTATGTTTTGTCGATATCAATAAAGCAAGCATCAGTTGCATGCTTTTTATTCCAGCTCCAGTTTATTTCAGACACAAAATAAAACCTACAATAAAAAGTCAAATGACAACAGATTGGTTTGACAAAATATTGTACATATTTCATTAATGACTAGAAGAATTTTGTACTTATCATGTGTTAGTTTTATTAGTTCTGTTCGTGTGCTCACAAAAAATCAATGTTTTTTTTTTTTTCATTTAAAACTGAACTTGTTTGCTCTTTGTTAGTTTTTCTTTCCAATTTCAAATCAACTTATTTTTGAAATAAAATCTATAAGAACAAATTATTTGGTTTAATTAAGAAATAACATAATTTCTTGTTGTACCGCATGAGTCTTTGCTTGTGTGACTAAAATGATTCATCTAAATATTGACAAATTTCTTTGTTTTGAAATAAATAACATTTCCTTTTGATTTAAATGATTGCAACGATTCTGCTGATCCGAGTTTATTAAATTCACTCTATGTTGTAATAATAGTTAGAGGTGGTTCAAGCTCTTCGAATCCATTTCCCTCAATGACAGGCGCAATCATAGATGTGGCTGCTTTTATCACCGCATTCGCTGTATATTCATATTGAAAAAGAACATACTCTTGGTATAAACACGTCCAAATGTAACCTCAAAGTTTCTTATACATCAGCATCAAATAAAGACAAAGTATGAGTGATGAAAAAAATGATTGAAGAGATCCTCTTTTGATATGCAATGTTTGTAATGCGTCCAGCTTTTAAATGCATAACCTTATCTTAGGCAATATTGAGATAAGATTACAGATCTACCTGCTCTAAGGTGAAACGCATTATGATAACAATTACAACAAGCAATAGATGTAGGGTGTCAAAGATATGTGGCTTCAGGAATGGTTTGTCCATGCCCTCGAAGAAGCGCACTGTCAAATAATCACGACCAATTGGTTTGGTCCAAGATATGACCAAAATGAAGAGTAAAGTTCATATGTAGCAGTATTTGAAGGAGTTTATTGCCTGTGCTGTATTTAAGTAAATTCCAATGCATTTTAGCCATACGTAGACCAGAAAAAGTAGAACGTGAACCACAGCTTAGAGGCAAAAAGAATTTGAAATCAATTTTTGGGGTTGATTCAGAAGATGATAGTCCTTGTTCGATTAAAGATTTCAAAGCACGCAATAATCTTGAATTTTTAGACAAAAAAAAAAAAAAAATAATAAATAAAAACATGTGGGAAACTGTAGCAATAGTCTTTTGCTATATAAAGTTCTCTGGACAGATGTGGTATCATATACGCAGGCCGCCCTTAATTCATAAGACACAAAATGGGGGCGTTTCTTATATTTATGGTTCGCCACAAGGTTTATACCTACATTATAATGTTATAAAATGTCATGATTGCATTAGGCTTCATTCTATTTGGCAAATCTGATACTCAAAACTTAATTTGTTCTTGTCGTTTCTATTGTCAGTATTTCGTTCAAAAGCTCAGGGATATCCCTATATCTGTTGGATTACAAATTCTCACAAAGTGGTCATTTGAATACAGATGGAATTGAGATGCGATACATATGATACAAGGATTTGATACAGTTGGATTACAGATAAGTTAGAGATAGAATGTAGATGAAATAGATATGGGATAGATATGAAGATGTTACTAGAATTACAATAGAAATGGGATAGATATGAATAGCATAGATTTAGGTTAAAATACTGATACATATAGGATAGAAATAATGATTGAGATGAAATAGAGATGCTTTAAAGATGATATAGGAATCGTAAAGTTACTGATTGAAACAAACTTCTTAATTGAAACTAAAGGAAACAAATCTATTGAGCATTTCTGTTTACAATGACAATAATTTTTGTTTTTGGACGCAAAAACCATTTAACACCCTGAACAAAAGTTTTGCTAGAACATTGCTTAGATAGTTCTTATAAACGAGCAAATAAACACACTCACTTATAACATACATACATACATACATAAAATGCATACATACATATGTTATGTACATACGTGTTTACTGAATAAGTTAGTAGAACTGTTATTTTGCACAATTTCTGCTCTCTTTGCTTGTTGCTTAGCCAAATCTTTTGGCGTATTCATTATAAAATAATAACCCTTTGTCTGAGATAATATGTTCAGCATATCTTTGGAAACCTTTAACAAAACTCTATGTCCATGTGCATTTGCATGTGTATTTGTTTGAGTATGTTATGAGATTTAAGTTTAGTTACGACTTTATACCGCAGAAAATACTGCATTTTGCTTGAAAATATCGCAACCGAGATAAATCATTTTGTGGATTGAAATGTTGCAGCTGCCGAACTAAATGCTTCACCTACAGACATAACAGACTCATATTCGTATAAGTCAAATTGTATAGGATAGAGTAGAGTACGGTAGAGTACGGTAGAGTAGAGTAGAGTTGAATGAAAATTGTATAAAATTGAATGGAATGGAATGGAATGGAATGGAAAGGACAAGAATGAAATGAAGTCGCGTTGGTTAAGGAGTTTGGTTTATGCTTTATTGTATTGTATGTGTTATCTGACTTGATCCTTTTGTATACTTAACAGGATACATATGCAAACACACACATACCATACATACAAAATACATATCATAAACCACTCTACTTGTATTCTAACAAATCTGAATTCAGTATGCCATCCATGTTGGCTATTGCCTGTTGGCTGTTTTTGCTGACTATAAGTAAATATCCTTAAATGGAACCCAAACTCTTTCGATTCAATTCGTCTGGACTTCGGTCTGATAGACCTTGTATCCTTAGTCCGTTCTCCTTATTGTCGTTCAGGCTTTTTGTATGCTTAACATATGCAAAGTAAAATATTTGCATGCTTATAAATATTTAGCAAAAGGATTCTACACTATTTCCTAATGAATATTCTTTAAGATGAATTGTTTTAACATATACACATGTATATATATATATATATATATATATAGACATGTAAAGAAACAAAGATAGGTACTTAGATACATAGATACATTTGTAACACTTTGCAGACAGTTTTAGTTTTAGTTGTTATTTTGCTATTTGAATTGTAGTAGTAGTAGGTTTATGTATATTTCATATACAAAAGACATTTTGATTTTGATCCTTTAGTTTTGAACACTTTCTTTGTTTCATTGTTGAAGGTTGTAAATTAAATCTTTTGCTTTCTTTCTTTTCTTTTTTGTATTTAGTTATATACTACACTATATAATAGTCTGGGTACTCGTACATGTCTGGTTAAACATTCTCTTATTTATTATATTTTATTTATTCATGAGTTTCGTTTGGAAATTTTTAAAGTGTTTTTGTGTAAGTGATTTTTTGTTTTATATATAAATATTTTTTATTTTTTTTTAAACTAAATTCATGGTTAAATACTCACTTGTTTTGGAGCGTGGTTCTCGGGGCCCATCTACTGTCACCTTAATCGCTTTATTGTAGGTTGCAATATGCGGTGGATTTGTTGAAATTGTAATTGTCAGCGTGAAACTCTTCCCTAAAAAATTAAAATCAACGAGTTATAAAAATAAAGTAATGTTGAGTATCGTAAGAAATTATAAACAAATCACAACATTTTACAATTATTCAGCATATGTGTGTTATCATTATGGTATGCAGTGTTAGCAAACATAGAAACTACACTCATAAGGTTGGTAACACACAGATGGAGACATTGGAGTCTCTATACAGTAATAGCTCGACGAGTCGCCTATGTATGTATATAAACTATTTCCTCATTTTTTGTGAGCTAAAGAGCTTGTGCAAAGTTTTTCTTTTTAACACACGCTGCACATTTATCGGAACCATTTACGCCAAAGAGGGTTCCATACATATGGTGTATTTTTTTTGCAATATGTTTCAGTGACCATACTTGAATTTACTCCATTTGAAGTGACAATTAAGGAACTCAGCTCGCGTTTGTTTCAATATATGCAATAAATGATCACACAGATGGCGCAAAATGATAATGAAGTTTGCAATATATTAAAATATTGCACACTTTTATGGTATCATACTAAAAACATATTTATTGTATGGAGAACCCGTTTAATTTTTAACTTTAATTTAATTTTATTATGTGTTATGGTTATGACAATAGAAATACACATTCTGTGAAAATTTCAACTGTCTATCTATTACGGTTCATGAGATACAGCCGGTGTCGGACGGACGGAAGAACGGAGAGCACTCTTCAGAAGTGTCATAAGATACGAAACAGAGCATTTTTAACAGATTGATGGAGACATTGGATACTCTATACAGTATATATATTCTTGATCAGCTCGACAAGACGAGATGATTAAACTAAGTCCGTTTGTCTGTCTGTATGTATACACACAAGTCCTTCAGTTTTTGAGCTCGAAAGCTGAAATTTTGCATGAAGTTTTCTTTTCGACCATACGCGGCATATTTGTAGGAATCACCCGAATTGGATCTCTAGGAAGGTTACCTCCCATACAAACTGAAATTCAAATTCATAATCTTATCATTTTTTTTCATATTTTTATTTTTTAATTCATCGAACTGAAATTTGGTCACTTTAAGTGTCTGATCAATATGCATCAATCCTAGAAATCTTAATAACCTAGGAATTCAGTATTGCATATCTACCATAAAAATACTTTGGTTTCAATGTTGAAATGCAGACTCAATCTGAAATAAAACTGAAATCGATGTTGTAATATTTCTGAGTGCCTAGTCACAGGAGCATAGGCATAGCAAAATGTTTTCTAGTTGATGCGTGATTAAGTATTTTTCTAACAATTAGACCGATTGAACAAAAATTTGATATAGCTGCCACTACTATATCTTACAAAGTCTTTGTATGACAAACAACTGCATTTCTTAAGATATTCAATGAAAACTTTACAAATCGATTTGAAATGACAAATTACACTATATATAATAAAACAAAAAAGAATGTTATCTTCGGCTGTGCCGAAGCTCTAACGCATCGACTAGAAAACATTTTTTCTTGTTGGTTTATTCTTGTACCTTTTCTTGTAATCGTATTGTTTCATCACATTTCACTACAGTTTTTCTTCAATTTATTTAAATAAATTGTGTAATTTTTATAAACATTTAAAATTCGCATTCATGTGAAGCCTAGAGATCTTGGCTTACACAAACATACATCTATCATGAGCTTAGTCAAAGTTATACTCAACTAATGCACTAACTTTGGATTATGGCTGGTCAAAAACTTCTAGTTGAGCTCATTAAAAAGGAGGAGACATTGTGCTTGATTTCAACTAAGCACTATACTCATTTAACGCCTTAGCTTATATGGTGGATATATTTTCAAATAATCGGTTCATGCCAGTGGAAAGGAATAGATGACATTTCATATCGAAATTCCTTAAAATTATCAAAACTGTATTTTTATTTAATCTAAAATTACTAGGCAACCTAGGAGTTTCTGTCAATAAACACATATTCTGTCAATCGATTGAAGTGTTGTGTCGAGTGTGAAAAAAAAAAAATTCTTAAATCATCTTGCGATAAAAAATTTTATTTTATTTGAACAAATATGGCTGACGAAGCAAAAAATTTGTTGTTTTCTAACGAAGAATGCGCTGCAGTTTGCGAATCGAATAATCGTAGCGTTCCGAGTGTCAACAGTGCAGTCGAGGAAGATTTAAGCGTACTTTGTAGTAGTTTGCTTGCTGAGATGAAACCCATCGAGTCTAATTCAGAAGGTAATGAGGCTGAAGCTTCAAGCTATCTGGTATTGCGCTCGAATGTGGATCACTTGAGCTCTAATGCTGTTAACAATGCAGACACTGACCCAAACAGCCTCGTTTCGGTACAGGAAACCTTCAAAAATGCTAAACTGGTAGACAATGAAAACCATATGGATATGAAATTTGTAGAATCTAAAGCAATGGACGGTGAAGTTGGCGATTTAAAACTTTTGGAGGGTGTCGCAGATATTGATGCCCAAGACAAAGATGATTTAATCTATGTGACTGAGTATGTCAATGATATTTACGAATATTTATATACTTTAGAGTCAGTACAATGCATGCGAAAAGATTATCTGGAAGGACAAACTGAGGTTCAAACTACAAGACGTTCTGTTCTTTTGGATTGGATCCATAACATCCATGTGCAATTAAATCTAGCAACAGACTGCTATCACATTGCTGTCAATATTATTGATTTATATTTTCAAGCAGTCAATGTTAATAATGATTTGAATTCACAATTAGTTGGTATTACTGCCCTGTTAATTGCTGCCAAATACGAAGAAAGCTACAGCGAGGAAATTGAAGACTATGTGGATATGACATCCGGCAAAGTAACAGCAAGTGAAATATGTGACATGGAAATACAAATCCTAAAAACCCTTGATTTTTACTTATCGCGACCAACCTCAATTACCTTTTTGCGGCGCTTTTCCAAGGCTGCTGATGCTGATGGTCCACAACATTGTATGTCAAAGTATTTCCTGGAATTGGCGACTCTAGAAATAGGTTTGGCAGGATATAAGCCATCACAAATTGCAGCAGCTGCAGTTCTTCTAACCTTACACTTGACAAATGAAAGGTCGAATGAAGCCACTGGCTTCAATGATAGCCATTGGGACAACACTTTGCAATATTACACTAAATATACTTTTAATGGTTTACGTCCGATTGCCAAGAAAATTGCTATTCTGGCACGATATGCACCCGAAGCTAAATTAACTTCTGTTTATAAGAAATATCAGAATGAAAATGTTCACGCCATCTCTATGCACCCTGAATTATATGGTGCCTTTATGGACTCCCTAGTCAATGACAAGGATTAGAAGAGAGTTAAATAATAACAATACAAATTAGTTTATTGTTTTATCGTTTTACTTGTAATTGAATTCCTTTTAAATTCATTTCTTTATTTAATTCTATGTTTTTATTCTTGGCAAATATTTTTACTTTAAGTCTTTATTGTATACAAACTATCATTTATATTTATAGTTCATTCTTCATATGTTATTTTCTACATAATCAAATAAATTTTTATTTTTAATCACTTTCTTTGAATATCGTAAGAAATGATTTATAATTTCAGTGCAAGAACTCATGTAGGATAGTGAGATTCTATTGTATGTAAGTTGATATGAACATAAAGTTGAATTTAAAGTCAGGGAGACTAGTTTCTATAGAAAGAAATGGATTCTGCATAAAGTGACAAACAAATGTTCACTTTACATTTATAAGAAAATATATAATTTCATTATTTATTCAGTCATGTAAATCAGAGTCGGAGGAAACTTGTCAAATCAAATAGATCAATAAGTCTGCTTTCGGTTTTCTCCAAGATTGTTGACAATATTATACATTACGGACAGCATACCATATCATAAATTTGATGATACTTCCGAACAACTATAGAGACTTGTCTACAATATTCTTACAGCATTTGAGAATAAATAATATTGCTGCTCTGTATTGTTCTTAGATGTTAGCCAAGCCTTTGAAATGTTGTGGACAGACGGTCTTCTGAATAAAATACTCATTCCATATTTATAAGAGTTATAGATGTCAGTTCATTCATTACAAAGGCAGATTAGGTCTGGTGTATCACAAGGCACATGCCGACATACAATGATTCTCACTTGTTCCTGGCAACGGCACACGAAACTTGCATTGTAGGTATATAACTCTGGCACCCCCATGAAAGTGGTGAAGTAAAACAAATAAATGCGTGGGCCATGTATCATTATAAATTGGAGAAAATCGTCTGATTGTGACTTTTCGCTGAGGTACGACGTTTGTGCTGATTTCATATAAGGCTTAGATATCATTCTGAAGGCGTAACATGTACGGTACCTCGATCCAATTTTGAACAATCAACTACCCTGGCATGTACAAGTGAACTCCATCATGATATGTTGGCTTAATAAAGCATAATTCTCAGGGGAACAATATGGTTTGTCCGTAACACTACCCTAAATAGAGATCTGAAAATGCTTACGGTATTTGATGAAATCAAATTACACAGGAGCCGTTAAAATCGCAAATATACTTGCCGTAGTTCTCATCTAAAATGCAGACGCAATTTTCTTACAACCTAATGGTCTGCTTTAATGAATAAAGTAAATTTCGCATGTAAATATTTGTAGAAATAATCACAATGTTTTAACATAAGTTATAGTGATTTCAATAAAAGTGGTCACACATGGCGAATGATTGAAACATTTTCCGAAGTTAAAAGATTGAAATTGCTTATCTGTGGCATTGATAGTTTTAAGAAATTTTTATTAGCCATCTAAAAATGGTCAAGGGTTTGATGGTCCTTTTTGTCAAAAGAATTGAGCAATTGAGCATTGAAGTAAATTTGTTAAGCGTGTTTTCTGTGCTGTAATTATTTGTATTCAGTCCGGTAAGAGACCTTTAATAAATTAACTTGAAAAATGTATTCGTCTTATCATTAGTTCTTTTAAGTCTGCGTTGTGTGTTTAAGTTATGTTGAGAAGTTTGTATGCCAATACATATGGATGTGAATTGAGCTTTTCTTCGCATTTTCTTATGAAGCAAACAAATTCTTCCATGGTCTCTCAAATGAAAGCTCTTGATCAGAATTTTTAAGAATAATCTCAGTAAATTTCCATTGACTTGGGAAATTACCAATGCCAACATTAATATTATATTCGTATATCTTATATATTAAGCCTTCATGCCAGACCCAATCGAAAGCTTGAGCTACAGCAAGAAATACTGCTGAGCAATATTCTTGTTTCTTGTAGGCAGTAATTCTGTTGACTTGTTCAATTGGGCCAAGCCATGATCGAAACCCAAACTGATGAGCTGCTGAACATATTCCCAATGTTCTTAAATTTGAGTGCACTTATCTTTCCAAACAATTTTGAAATGCATGGAAGAAGACTTATAGGCCTGTAAGAAGAAAACATTGACTTATCCTTTCCTGGTTTTGGTATCATTATGATGACTGAATTTTTCCTCTGGGACGGAAAGTAATCGATTATAATGATGTCGTTGAACAATGTATTGAGAAACACTATTGCCGAGAATGGAAGTTCTAATAGCTGTTTTGGACCTATAATGATGTATTTTATGTCTAGTTCTTATATCTGGATGTCTGTTCGGATCTGTTGGTCAATATGTTTGGCTACCTGTACTCAGTACACAGTAGTTACATACTTGAACTGATGTACTTTAAGAGTTCCTCTCCTATCCGGTTGTTGTTTCTGACTCCCCACCATTGATGTCTATTGATTATGAAGGAATCAAATATTGATGGCCATATACTCTGAGCAACCTTATGTTTTGCAGGCAGCTATGCCGCAAGTAAACCTTTATTTTTACATAAATTTATTAACGATAATATTGTTTTAAGCTTTACTTTTACACAATCTTCTAAGTACATTGATAGAATATTCACTTTCAATTCTCTTCACTCCTCATAATCAATGTTTCACTATGACAGTTTGTAATTATGCTAATTTTAATCACATCGATGGAGATATGGATGGTGAAGGTGATACCTTTTCCTTTTATATGCTTCTCATTCTCATTTTGGCCCAAATTTAGTCAATTCCATTTAGTTAACGATTTAATATGAAGAATATATATTTGAATATTTATGTATGTGTATGTGTGTGTGTGTAAGTGTGTGTTATTAAGATTTGTGTGTATTTAGGTTGCATTGTTTTGAGCTTAAAGCAAACGACAAAATGATATTAAAATCAAAGCTGTTGACAAATAACTGAAATCTTGCGGAAATCCTAAGCAATTTACGGAATAAGCATCATAAATCAACTGATATGCATAAGCATACATTCAATCTGTCTCTCCCCCTTCATAACATGCCACCCAACATATCAACATATGAACAAACACATACTACGTACGCATAAGGACATAACATAGATACAAAGAAAATAAGTTGCGTGTTTGTAATCAAGTGAGATATGTAGATGGAGGCATCAAGCTTTATTTGCTTGAGTATTTGGATGTGCGTGCCTTAAGCAAATCAACCAAATTGAAGTTGAGCCAAAACCAAACCAAACCAAACCAAACCAAACCAAAGCAAAATCTCCATCTACTATTTTATAGTATATGATTGCTACTTGTACTACTGGGTGTCAACTCAACTCAACTCAGTTCAGTTCAGTTCAGTTCAGTTCAGTTTAAGTGAAGTGAAGTGAAGTGAAGTTTGACACATGTTTTCATTTGTCAATACGCTTGCGGCTGCTATAAATAACAACCAAATCAAACACACAGCAAGAGACAGATAGACAGACAGACAGATAGGCATTCTGGCAGACAAAATGAATGCATATGAATGTGTGTCTTGATACAAATACATATAAAAATAAATAGTAGCAGATAAAATACAAAACAACAGTATCTAAGACTCTAAAGTGTCTTAAGCTTTGCTTCACATGAATCATCATCGACTATTTACAATTATATGAAAACAAAAATCTGTTGCTTGTTTATTTTGTAAATATTTTTTTTATAATTTTTCCTTACTTATACTACGTCTAAAATATATTTATATATGGTATTTATCTACATATAAAATATGTGCATAAACAGATGATAACTTATAGAAGCGTCGTCATCAATTTTTAAATAAGAATTACTTGGAAAGCATTTCTTAAGTCAACTCAAACTCAACTTTAGAAAATACTTCATTCACTTAATTATTCATTACTGTTTTCCCATTGAGTCAATCTACTTTTTCTCTATATTGTATGCAGTATGCATCGCTGGCCCAAAATTGGTTCGTGGCTAGTCCCTTTGGGACCAGCTCTAGTTCCATTTCTATCCTGTTTTGCAAGTAGTAACAACTGTTGAATTTGACATGGCGATGTCATTGGAAGGGGTCAATTGCCATCGACTGCATAACCATTCACCAGTCTTCTGTATTACTTTTCACTAGTGATTAATTAACTAAACGCCATGTAATAAGAAAAGGAACTAGTAAATTCCTATCGAAACGGGGACTATTGACACCAAGCATACTGCAGGGACATTGTATTCATATTCATGTCTATCGGTTTCATATCCATATTGACTCTCATATTTATGGTATTATTTATATTATTGTTTTTTATTTTTTGTTTATTGCTTAATGTGGGACAATGGTCAATGATTCCCACAAAATAAATTTTGATTTGTTTCCATTGACTTTTTTCACAAATAAAAGACTTTCTTAGATCTCTCCATCTCTCTCTCTCTCTCTCTTCCTTTCTCTCCCTTTTTCTCTCTCTCTATTTCTCTCTCTCTCTGTCTTTTTCTTAACATATGTATGTACTTGACTTCACACATTCAAATTACGTTGTGCACTAAAAAAAAAGAAAAGCAAACTCATACAACTCATATTAACGATTTCCTTACTAATCTTACACCTACTGACTAAACACAGTATTCATTATGGAAAGCAAAAAAGCCTAAATCGTGGTGTGTATTTGCTGAACACTTGCAATATGTTTTCATTCTAAATCCATATCCAGTAACCACAAGTATTCCATCTATTTTGCTTCCAATCCAAGCCAAGTAAGCGAATAGTTTTCACAACTAAAAACATTATTAAATTAATAGAGCAACTTCAATCATAAAAGGCTCCAGGCCATGACAAAATAAAGTCAACAAAATATTATAAGATCTTCCGAATACTGAAATTTCACACATTACTCACATATTTAATGATATATCTCGAAATTACAATGATTACCAAGCCCGGGAAAGACGCTACTTCATATAGACCAATTAGCCTTTGCCAGTGTTTTCTAAACTCTTTGAAAAACTTCTTTTTGAAGAAATAATGCTTGTCATTCATGAGAAAAATATTATTCCTCGACACCAATTTGGGTTCAGAGAAAAACACTGTACAATCGAGCAAGATCATCGCATGTCTTCTTAACTCAAAAGGCTTTTGAAAAGAAACGATTTTGAAAAGCACTTTTCCTAGATGTAGTGCAAGCTTTCGATAAGGTTTGTTCTACTACTACAGCCTGTTAATGTGCAACTCTTGTTGCAAAACTATATCACAAATAAATATCATCTCCTGGCCCTTTAAAAAAGATGTTGGAGTTCCACAGGTCCTCGTTCTGGGTCCCATCTTGTATGTCCGACATGCCAACAGCAAGCCAAACAATGATATCAATGTTTGCAGATGACACTGTAATCCTTTGTACTCATGACTATCCAATGACTGCAACAATTATTCAATGATATCATAAAATTGCTGTTGAAGATTGACTTAAAATTTGGAGAATAAGAGCTCGGATACTTTCTGTCTCTACTTTATATCATACACATATTTAATAAGATTACTTTATTAATCATGATCTTATGTCTGTACTAATATGATTTTATTCTTCATCACCCATAAATTTCTTGAAATCAGAATCTTTGTTTATGTTTTTTGTTAATAGCAAATGACAACAATACACCACATAATCGGTTGCATTATTTTTTTTTTCCAACTTTCACCCAGACACAAATTGCCTGCTTACTTTCTTGTTTTTTGAAGGATTTTTCTCTTCTACTATTCACTTATTGTATTGTATTTGTTTTCCTTTCATTGAATTCGTTTGTCAACTTCATAATAAGTATTTATTTTTTATTTTTTTCCCCATGATTCTGACTAAATTCGTATCTTTGCTTGTGGATCCTTTTATCCTGCTTTCGAAGGAAACGAAGACTAGTAGTTCAAAATGGAATGAATGAATGAATGAAGTTGCCAAGTCGCGGTCGCAATGTAACGTGCAAATATTTGAGCTGAGAAAACAAAACCAAGCCAACAATGAGGAGCAGCAGGAAAAATGAATGAAAATGAAAATGAAAATGGGGAGTGAAAAAACAAAACTCAACATTTAAGAAAATATTTTCGAAGCAAGGAAAATGCTTCTTCGGAATAAAGTTCATTTTTTGTGCGTTTATTATTTGGTAAAAGTAAATGGTTATCGGAACTAAGAAGAAGTTGGAAGGATATGTCACAGTGACAGTTGTTCACCGTCATGTGTGGAAACACATACAAAATTTGGTGGGATGGTGGGTGGGCTGGTGAATTGATGGACTGGTGTGAGGTAGATACATGTGTAAGTCTGTCCCAGATACATGTGAGTGCGTAAAAATGATTTACGCTTTGTTTGCTAACTTAAAAAGCAACCAAACCTTCGATAAAAAGAACAAAACAAGGCGCGAATGGAATACTTGTTTACAATGGTGACGGTTGTAAGTACAGATAGATACACCACACCTACATATGGTATTATACTGTATTGTGTATAAGGGACATAGGATAAGGGATGAGATATCAGGAACATCTTAAGCTTGTCTGGTAAAGTATTTGGTTGGCATTGAAATGCTTTTAATTGAAAAGGCGTTGGCAACACTTGAGCATGACAAAAGAAAAGTTTAGCGCTTCAGCACTTCATTCTCAAGAAGATGATGATGAAGATGAAAAATACTTGGAAAGAAACAATTCAGAATGGGAAAAGCCAGTTAATTTAAATGAATGAATGCGCAACTTAAATGAAATAAATCTTCTATTTTGTTTTTTTTTTTCTTCTTCTTTTTCTTACATTCACATACTTACTATTTCAATTAAGAAATCTGAGATTTGCATATGTAAACATGTAAGCATAAAAAGATTTAAGCTTGAATTGACAAGAAAATTCAAAGTCAAGGATATATAAGAAAGACATAAAAACAAAAAATAATTATTTAGCATAGTAATAAAATCTTCAGACACAAATGTTAATGTCAATTCAAGTTACAAGGAACAACTATTTATGCATATAAATTGAAGATAAAAAATATTATTGTACATAAAAAAAAAATGTTAACCTCATCAAAAAAAAACTCTACAATAAAACTATCTATGCTAATAGATAGGAGAATAATCGTAATCGATCAACAAGATTCAATCTGCAGGACTAAGAATGTAAGAAAATATACGAGAAATAACATTAAAAGTGGAGAGAACAGATTCGCAGTCGTCCAGGCAACAACCACGAAAAGAAGTCACCAAACAATACAAGGCGACCAAGAAGGCCACCCAAGGCATGGCACTTCAGGATCGACTGACAACCCTCCCTAGAATAATGCACAAAATAGTTTCAGTATTCCAATTAACAAACTATATATAAAGTACAATATCCGAACTTTGGTGTACATGATCTAATCATAATAAAGAACCTAAAGACATGCAGTAGATTGTTACTCATTTTTGTTTTGAAATCAAATTAAATTGACTGCATATTATGAAATTGATTGCAATGGAAAATATTTAAACATATATTAAATTTGTGAAAAACAATTCTTTACTTTTCGTCGATGAGTTGAGAAAACAAGATAAATCGATTTAGGCATTTCTTGAGTGATAACCGTTTGGAGACTTCTATGAAACATGAAATTTCTCTTTATTTACAGGTGTATAAGCTTTGCTGATACATCTCGGAGCATCACTTCTTATACAGAAATTGAAGTATTAAGTAAACCTTTTTGTAATCTTTGTTATATATGAAATGCTAAATGCTTATCATTCTTAAATAAATAACAATAATAACTAACTCAGCCCTCGCACGGTAAAAAAAAAAAAACACATGTATTCCATCTGTTGTCACCATCTATGTATATTTCGCATTCTGATAGTGCTTACGTATCTACAATTATTGAACTTTCTTCGTCTATACAGAGGATATTCATCATCTGCAGTTAGAGTTTTCAATTTGTGTAAGGAAGTTTTTTTGCTTCAACCAAATTAAAATGTCAGTGTGCGGCAAACATTTTTGTGCATGTACATAAATCGTTTTTTTTATGATTATTGTATAGTTATAAGTTTTCACTTTGGTACGCAGTCCCCATAAATGTCTATGTTCCAACGAAACTTCACAGGAACACTGTCCATAACATGCTAGAGTTTTCCTGAAAATTTTATCAAAATCGTTACAGCACGTTCAGAGTTCATAGCGAACAGACAGACATACATATACACCTGGACAAAATAATAGGTGTGCACTCCAAAAATTTGTAAAATGTAAATCAATATAATCGCATAAGCGATTAGCAAGTGTGGCAGCACTGTTTAGCTATAGAATAGGTGAATCTCTGCAAATAAATTGCTTTTTAATAAATATTGCGGCTTGTTCATCTTTCAAATTGAGCTGGGCAACAAAATTGGTGTAGGTATTTTCGTGTAAAGTGAAGTGTAAAGTGAACAAATTTAAAGTCATATTTAGTTACATAAGGTTACATTTGTGGGAAATTAAACTAAATGTTGGTTTAACTATGATATTGTAATAATTATAAATGGGTTGAGGAACTCACTGCAGAGCAGAGGAGAAAGACTTGTTGTCAACTCCGAGACGCTCAGAAAATTTTCTTATAAATGGCTGCAAAGCAGAAAAACCATTGAAACCAACCAATTGGGGCGCTCAGAAAATCTTCATCAGTAGTTGACAATCGTAGCATAATATTAGTTACACGTAACCCGTTCGAATCATCTGGGACAATTGCTAGTCAAATTGGGAATATTTTATGTTGAACCGACGACGGCAAGGAAACGCAAACCATCTCGAAAGAATATCCTGCAAAGTTCCTCTGCTTCGAACTGCAAATTTAAAGATGAGGAAAAAGCTTTACATTAATTTATAAAACCTGGTGGTAAAAAATAATGATATGGACCACAATGAATAGAATCATCACGACTAGTGAAAGTATAGCTCCATGAGCATAATGTGAACACCTTTGAGAGGCCAAGTCAATCCCCAGAAATCAATGAACCTCTGGCGCCAATTTAACTTGCAAGGATGGTTTGCCAAAATAAAACACAGTTATGGGAAAATATTCAATATATTTGCTACAATATTCCTGTAGAACTTGTCGGAAGTTGATATCGTCTGTTCCCAGAAGAATCGAAAATGTCATCAAGAATAATAATGAAAATTCAGGGTATTACATACATTCGTTCTAACTTATTCAATGCAGAATGGGGCCATAATGAAACCAAAGAAATTTTAATGCTAATTGCTTAGATTCTATCATTGCAATCTTTGTGATTAGCTCAAATTTGGTTTATTTTATGAATTTACCAAAAAAAAAAAAATTTTAATTTTTAAAATTTGTGAATTCTTTTTTCATCTGTTTTAATTTTGTTGAGGTGTCTGCCACTTTAGATATAATGTTTAGAAATAATGTAAATAAATATACTATATTATATTATAATTCATTTTTAATATTGTTGCGAATTTTTGGAATGCAGGACTTCAGTCGTCTTTCAATGTACAATATATATATATTTTTTTTCTTTTCGGTTTCAAGCGGGATCACATTCATTACTATTTTTCATCAACAATCAATCCACTTTCTTCGTTTCTTTGCCTTCTTTTTCTTCGTCGACTTGCTTTTCCATCCATCCAGGGATACAATATATAGTACTCATGAAGCTAAACTTATAAATATCCTTAAATACCCTTCAATTCTTATTGTAAAAAATTTATCAAAGCACAAATGACTGGGTCTGGCATCGATTGCATCTTAAGAGTCTTACACTGTTAAATTAAAATATTTGTTAATTATTAATTTTCATTAGTATTAATGATATAATTGGTTTGTAGAAATTCTAAAGAATTTTGTTAAATTTTTGCCTTTAATTGAATCAATTAAATGTTAATGTAGCATCAGCTAACGCAGAGGGATGTGTATCTCTGGAATGTTTCATTGGAGTTTCACCAATGAGTTTTGATATTTCCCCGAGAAGTGAAGACAGACATTCTTTTACTATTCATTTGATAATTGCTTATATTTGTATCTGTCAGCAAAATTATGTTGTTTTTTATTTAATTTAATTTATAATGAATTATAAAATTTATTAGATAAACTCAAACTTTTCACTGTTCAAAGTATTGTAATTAACTTTGAAATAGTAAAAAATTATCTATATACTACTTGTACATATTGTATATAAAAGCTACATAAAAATTGTCAATTTGAGTCCATGCATGGCGGTGGCAGGAGCCATTTTAACTCATTGAACTCCTTTGTATTGCATGCAATTGCCACAATGCTAATTAAAATAAATTTTTGTGATTTTGTTGTTGTTCTTTTAACTTCAAAGTGAAATGTAAAATAAAATCAATAATTCTAATTAAATGCGTGCAATACAATGCACCGTCAACCCCCAGTATATCCTTGTCCACCATCCATAACAGCAATTGCAAAAACATTTAAAACAATAGCAACAACTCGCCAACCAGCGATACATTTAATTTGAGTAAAAAGCAAAAAATATGCGAACTCAATACAAACGAGCCTATGATGACGAGTCATTCATTCATTGACGACTGACTATAGACCCAGAAGAAAGGAGCATAATAGGTGAGAACGACAATGGTAATGGTGATGGAGAAGGTAATGGTGTTGGCGTTGATTCGAGTTTGGGGCTTAGACTCTGCTGTTAGGTAACGCATACGTGACATTTTTGAAATATTAACGCGCATGCAGACATGCATGCAAATCACGCAAACATCCTTTTACATACACATACACACACATCACATGACCATATCCATAGATATAAAGTAGTGCGTTTCATTGTTACCCTTTTGAGGTCTAAAGTTAGCAATAAAGAATAAGTTAAAGTCCTATATTTTCAGTTTAGATGCTTGTTGCCTGTTTTTTTTTTTTTTTGTTAATATTTTTTTATTTTTGTATTTGAAAACTATAGCAACACTTCCTGTTGGAATAAACTTATATCACAAATCGATTTGTGTTCAACCATGAACTAATTGTACTTGCTACGTAAAATAATCCAATCAATTTATAAATAGAAACAAAAATATTATGAAAGTTACATGAATGCATACGAATGTGTATTTCTGTTGTATTTATTTTACAACAAAATTAAAAATCCAAAACTTCTAATTGTAATGATTTCAGATATGGAAAAACCTCAATAATAGGCTAAAAATATTAATTGTGATATATGATTGAAAGAAAAAATTCAAACTGCTTGACTTGACAATAAAGAAATGATGAAAATAATAGAAAAAAAAAATTCCTAAACTTCTATGAATCGTCCACTTATAGTAAATTATTATTATGCCAAAAAGAAAACATCATAAAAATAAGCGAGCCATGAGAAACAAGATCGAAAACTGTTCTATTAGTCTAGTTTCATTATGCCATCGAAACGAAAATATATTTACTGATCGACATCTTCAGCATAAGTAACATAAAAGAAAAGAGCATCACATGCATCAGAAATAGACGAGCAATGGGAAGCAAGATGGCAAACTCTTCAAGATGGCACTGCTCAAGCCCATTTTTATAATGCTATCGAAACGAAAAATATTAATTGATCCACATAATCAGCATGGAAGTAAATGGCATCATGAGGTTCAGTAATAGTCGAGCAATAGGAAGCAAACTGTTCGAGTTGACAATGCTCTAGTCCATTTGCAATATGCGATTCAAATGAAAGAAAGATTAATTGATCGACATCTTCACCATGCAAGAAAATGACAACATGAGCTTGAGGAAATAGTCGAGCAATGGGAAGCAAGAATGCAAACCATTCGAGATGACACTGCTCAAGCTTATTTGTATTATGTGATCCATATGAAAATGAAACATTAATTGATCGACATCTTAAGCATGCAAGAAAATGGCAAGATTTGGAATTATGCGTTTGCTTAAGCCCAATTATGTTATGCTATCCAAATGAAGAAGTATTGATAAACCGATATCTTCAGCATGAAGGAAAGGAACATCAAGAGATTTAGAAATCGGCCAGCAAAGAGCACCTAAATTGTTCAAGTCCATTTTTATAATGCCATTGAAATGAAAAGGATTATTTCATCAACATCTTAAGCATACAAGAAAATGACATCATGAGCTGGAGGAAATAGTCGAGCAATGGGTAGCAAGACTGCAAATTCTTCGAGATAACAGTGCTCAAGCCCATTTATGTTATGCCATTCAAATGAAAAAGTATTGATTGATTGATTTCTTCAGTATCAAAGAAAAGGTCATTATGAACTTAAGAAATATATGAGCAATGAATGATGGAACTCTATAAATGTACACCTTTTAAGTCTGTTTATCTGAAATAGACGAGCAGTGGGAAGCACGCCTGGACATGAATCGAGTGAACTCTGCACAATGCAATGGAATCCGGCACTTTCATTACAATACTCGTATTACTGCATTCCATTATGAAGTATTAGAAATTTGCTTGAGACATTACTTCATCATCCATAATCCGATTTCTCTCTGTAATCTACAAATTGAATCTTTTAAAACTTTCTTACTATGCTCTTTAAAAAACATTGGAAATTTATACTTAAAAGAAAACATGTTTCATGATATTAAATTAAAATAATCATATTGTAATGCGAAGTGAAAAAATCCAATGAAATTTTGTGAAAAATCAGTTTATCAACATTTTTCGCAACGGAAATGAATGCATTCAGTAAAACTTCCGTTTGTTTGAAAATAAATAAATAAAATTAGAAATTTAACAAAAATAACAGCAACAACAACTGCAATAACAACTGCAACAAACAGAAATGGTTGCTAAACAAGAATTAACAGACACAAGCACGCACACACACACACACACAGACTCATACACACACACACACACATGTACACATGAATTTTTCTAACATAAAAACAGACACAAACACAAATTGCACCATTCAATTAACAAGGAAAATAGGGTAGCAACGCAACGGAACGCATTGTACGCATTTGATGCAAATAAATCACGTATACGCACTGAATAACACGACACAATGGATGGAACAACATTTTGTTGCACACTCATGGTACAACAGATACAACTATGCATCTCTATGTTCGATACACATAGTTGAATGTATTGTCAATAGATGAATGGAGGAGTCAAATGCAAGTAGAAAAGCAAAAATGATTGCGGCCAAATGTTGATGTTGCCACTGACAATTTTGCGATGAGGTTGCATGCAACAACAACAACAGCAGCAACAACAGCAACAACAGCAGCAACAATAAAAACAGTTGCTGTTGTTATTGCTTGTGTTTATGTTGTAGTAGCAGCTAAATTAGCATGGAACGCACAAAAGTATGCAACAAATAAACTACGACTTTGTTTTAGTTTGCTTCACATTGTGTATACTCAATGCAAATAAACGTCAAAGAGATTCCACATACGACATACTGAACAAGCCTGAAAAGCACCAAACCAATTGTTAGTTAAATACCCAAAAAATTAAGAACGAAAGATCGAGAACAAAAGAACAGTATGAATACCAATAAATTAACAGAGTGCAATGCTTTTGCTATAAAATAAAAAAAAAATTGAAACAAAATGAGAAGAAGCCGCAGGGCAACAAAGGTAACAAGAAAATATTGCTCTTTGTAGACAATAAAGAAATAACTCAATGAATGCACGAAAGACCAAAAGTGAAGTTCGAACAGTTGCAACACAAATTGTAAGTCCTCCGAACGGAATGAAAATAAAGATGCGTATTTACAATTAAACAGAACATCCGACAATGGCAAATATCGAATTTATCGTTCCGTTGCCTTATTCATTGTTGACGACTCTTTGACTCTATTAAGGATTTGGTTTTTGTGGTTGAGTGCCACAAAGCATGAGTGGCTTTTCTCTCTACAGTACACCCACACTTTACTATACTCAACTGAACTTTACTTCACTTGTGCAATTTATGTCACAACATAATATCACCTTTAACCACTACCAAATGAAATTCTACTTATTCGGCAAAAACAAAAGAGCCAACCAAACCGAAATCAGTCAGTACATTTTTCTTTCTTTAATTGAAAGTTATGAAGTCTTTATGATTGAAACAGTAATTCTGATAAACAAAACTTAAGTTCCATCTCTCATCAAATATATACTTGTACTAGCTGCCCCTGTGCTCGTTGCTATGCCCGCGCTCCAAAAAACACATGCTAGAAGAAGTAAAGCACAATAACGAAAATGCGAAAAAAAGGAGATCCTTTTAAACTTTTCTTGAACGATTTTCCTATTTCTTGAAATCATTCTCGTATCCTGATGTATACTGATGATGTCAAACTTTGTCTATCGTTTAATGATCTCACTTCGCATATTAGACTTCAAGAGGATTTAACATCACTGCACTCTGTGGTGTTTATGCAATCTATTACGGCTAAATATATGTTCATGACGTTTCATCGTATGAATCCTCATTTATTTTCTTATACGAAAGACAATAACCCATTGGTGCAAGTTTCTACATTTAGTGAACTTGGTAATTTTTAACCTTAAATTAAGTTTCAACGAGTACATTTATTCATCTATTGATAAAACTGAAAATATTTTTGGGTTTATTACCTTAAAAGGTGGTCTAAAGACTTTAATGATCCCTTCTTTACCAAGCTTCTATTCATGAGAAATGTATTTGAATATTGTTGATGTGTCTGGAGCCCTCAATATACCGCTTTGAATAAGTTCACAAGCAATTCCTTCTTTTTGCACTTTGTGGATTAAATTGCAACTCCACTTTACGTTTTTCATTCCACTAATTAAGAAATCGCCGGGTGTGCCTTGGTATAAACTTATTACCGGCATTGTTGATTACCCTGGGCTTTTGAGTCAATTTAAATTGTATGCCCCTAATCATAACACTAGGTATGTACCTCTAGCTAAAGGTAAAAGCACAAGTAACTTTATCTTATGTTATATGTGTGCCAACTATAATAAACTGTACAACATCCGCTTTCCCGAGATGTCACCTTCAACAATTTAGTCCTCAATCACCAACCTCTATTCATGCTAACTTGATGATCTACCAGGCATCGGTACAATCTGCAGGGTCGCAGAACTGGATGTCGCTCAGTGGTTCTCCCTTCTCTGACTACACACGGAAGTAAGTAAGCACATAGCTACCTTTTTAGCAAATAAATTTCCTCCACCGGTTCAAAAAAGGATTTTTATTAATATTTTAATTTAGTTTTAGAATAAAATTCTAAATATTCTTAAGTTAGTCTTACTACATTTTAGTTGACAGTCAGTTTGTCATCCATCTATCTCTGAATATGTATGTAAATAAAAATGTAAATGTTCGTATATTCATGACCTCAAAAGTGGAAAAATACTTTATCGATTGCTCTGAAATTTTGACACAACATTGCAGTTGATTTGAGATGTGTTGTTAGATACATATTAATTATACACTTAGTATTAATAACCTAATATTAATAAAAATAAATCTGTTGTTCTTCGGATTATGTGTGTATTTAAATATAAAGAGTGAAGCATATGTTTTATAACAAAATATATAAACTGGACAAAGTATGAAAGCAAATAATTTCGTAAAAGAGTTGTCCACTCTATATGTTTAATAGTCTTTGACCAACCTGAGCCACAGCAACAACATTTTCAATTGCTGATCGAAACCTTATGAAGACATAAGAAAATCAACACAATTCGGTTACTTTATTTTAATTATTACTCTTAATTATGTCTACACCAAATACCCTTATTTTATATATTATTGATATGATATTTAAGGAGTTCTGAACAAATTTCTTAAAATAAAATCAGCACTTTCTATTTATCTCTAGTAATACCCTTAATACATAGACATTGAGATCTAATGTGATTGTCATATTTAAGTGAATTAAGTTAACCTCAATGGAGGCAATATAAACATCTAGAAATGTTTGAAATTCACCAAAAAAGAAAATAGAGAAAAATACATACATATATACATAGGCTACTGCTGACTGCTGACTTCAAAAGTGACCTTTTTTTTATCAGTTCAGTTCACTTTATATATGACACCAGCATGCAATGATGGTGAGACAATAGGAAAACACAAGGAAAACACCAACAAAAACGTGTTAAAATTAAAAAAAAAAAAGGAAAGAAAACAAGAAAAAAGTAAAGTGTGTAATGAAGGCCAACAACAACAACAACAACAACAACAAGTGAATGAATTAAAGGAAATGAATGAATGAATGGATAAATGAAAGAACGCACAAAACTTTTAACTCGACACTCTCTGTAATAATTGAACAAATTGTTTCGAGTACTTTGCACACACCGCACATAGCTGGCCTGGTCTGAACTGGCCTTGTCAGGCCGAGCCTGGCCTTCTCCCTTCAATCCGATGCTAACACTTCCGATCACCCATCAAATGGTTCGCCCCAGCTTCAATCAGCTCAATCCCATCTTGTTCCGTCCTATCCAGTTCAGTCCAATTCAGTTCAGTTCTGTTCACTCCACTCCAGCCCAGTCCAGTCCAGTCCAGTCCAGTATAGTCCAGTATAGTCCAGTATAGTCCAGTATAGTCCAGTACAGTTCAGTGTTCAGTCCAACCTATTTCATGCACTTACTTTATTTTTTGCACTCATTTTTTCTTCATCTACAATATTTTCCTTTATTTTATTTTTTTTTTCATTTTGTTTTTTGTTTTTATTTTCCACATAAAACTTTTGCCTTTTTCATTTAATTTTTTTGTTAAGTATTTCATTGTTGTGTGTGTGTGTGAGATTCCTGTAATGGGGAAAAGTATCAGAAAAAAAAAAAATTAGGGAAAATAGAAAAAAATGTTGAGTAGAAAATGAAAATTGCCAAAATTGCATTTATTCGCTTAAACACAATAGTAGATCCAAGGCGTGTGCTTTCGATTCCTCTTGTACTTTTAGACAAAACATGGACTTAGTCATGGTGATGCGGATGCGGATACGGATACGGATGGTAAAGATGAAGATGATGATGATGAAGGTGAAGGTGAAGGTGATGAACGGTAGTCATGTTTGGGGATCCAAAGTTAAAGGGCAAATGTTAAATGAAACAATGAACAAAAGGACTAAAATGTTGACTATAGTACACAGCTGCTGCTTCTACTATTATTGCTATTGATGTTGATGTTGATGTTGCTATTGTTGTGTGAAGTTTTGCAAGGACTAATGGCTGTTCTAATCGTTGTCCACTTGAAAAATTTGTTAACAATGCTGAGTAGCATCCTTACACAAACATACTTTACAATATAGTACTTAGACCCACTTTGGTGTTAAAAAACTGACAAAAGATGACAATCAGCTGTGACTGGAAGTATAAGAAGATACAATGATGACAACAGTGGTGCCAGTGATAATGATGGTTATGATGGTGACAATAATGAACATGACAAAAAATAGATTCACTAAATTGTTGCTAAAACAATAAAATGGTTAACAAACTTTTCCATGACTCAAATTCATCAAGTTTTACACTTAAGAAGGAAAATCTTTTTAAACTACTTACAATAGAATTTCGCTTGCTATTATACTACAATATTATATGTACTAAGTATCTCGAATAATACAATATCTAATGGATGACACCATAAGTTTTTAGTCTCCACTTTCTTAGTTTAGAAATTTATCCTTTTGTATGAAGTTTGCCTTTGTTTTCATAAACTCACACAACTTTATATTGCAAATTGCTCTTAAGCAACTTATTTTACTTTGCAATTAAATAATTTTAAATTTTAATACATAGAATATGGAAAATATCATTATATAAGTTTCATTTTCTTTAGTCTAGTAACACATGGTAGAAGAAATGGTAGAATAGTATAAAATTTTGTGCTGCCACTCGATATATGAATACGTAATACCTTTGATCATATCATTACAAAGAAGATCTGAACTTGAGTAATTAAATTTGGCTTTTTTTTTTTGAGCATATCAGTATAATATAATTTATCATAGAATTTATCAAAGTGAAGAACTGAGGAATAGGATTAATCCTTAGTTAATATCATAACATAGAAACCTATTGAATGCCTACATTCATTTTTTAATTATTAAGATTCCAACTAAAGCTATAATAAGAATACACCCAGCTGTCGTTTTACGAATTTTTGTTTTGAGGATTCTGTACCCAAACGGTGTTAACGGAATTCTATTACTAAGCCTTCGTTGTCCGTTCGTCCGTCCATGCATCATGCATCCATCGGAAGACTCTATCTCATGAATCATAATAAGTAGACAGTTAAAATTTTCACAGAGTGTTTAATTCAATTGCCACTATAACTATAAATAATAAAAATAACATAAAATTAAGAAATTAATGGGGTCCCCATACAAGAGTCCTGTGCTGCAATAGGCACTGCACGTAGTTTTCACAGTAATACTTACATGCTCATGTTTTTCGATCATAAAAACTGAACAATGTATTGTATTGCTCAATGTTGATAATAGTATGAGAGTGACAGGTTGACACATCGATGATGAGAAGTGTATTGAATAAATATTTTTTTTTTTTTTAATTTAATGAATGTATTGGATTCAATTGAAATTATTTTAGAATTTTGATGAAATGTCAACAGTGCAAAAAGGCAGCACTTCTCTTTTGAAGAAGTTTTGCTCACGAAACCGTTAAACCTAGAAATGTCTAATGAGTGTTCAATGCATTTTGAACTGGAAATCGCTAAAGACAGATCGGTATAAATGTGTCTTCTTCGAAATTTAACATCCCAACAATTGTCTAAAGCCATGAGTTTGATTGACGAAGCCATTGAAATTTTTTTTTAAAAACGATCCTGACTGCGAAGGAAGCTTAAACGTATCTCGTATGATGGTGATATTAAATATTGATTATTAGGAATAAATTTACCTTGAGATAAGAAAAAAACTGATACGTTTATAAGTTCTTCTTTATTTCACAATGCGAATAATCGTGTGTATTGTAATTGTATTAATTGTAATCATCATCATTTTACTTTTTACTCACCCCGACCACTGCGTCCAACGAAGCGTAAATCATTAAATTTGGCTACCTGATTCTTCATTACGGCCGTACAGTTACGTAGTTCCGCACAATAGTTCTCATCATTGCCAGCACGTACCGTGACCATTGTCCCATCCATAATATCGCCAAGTGATACAACTTTAAAGGCGACCGGTAATGTTTTATTTGATCGCCAATGCGGTGGTAGAACCGTACAAACAAAAAGCGGACTACTTGTCCGAATCAATTCGCCGGGATGTTCGGTAAGAAAATCACCTAATGTTCTTTCGGCCAATATATCCGAGGTCATTTTTGTGTAGGCCTCATTTAATAGTTGAGCTGCTGTTGGCGGTGTATTTTGTTCTGTTGTGTTGTTGTTGTTATTATTATTGTTGTTGTTGGAAATTGAGCTATTGTTGTTGTTGTTACTATTATTCGAGCCATTTGTGGTACCGTTGTTATTGCTATTCGAACTATTGTTGTTGTTGTTGTTGTTGTTGCTGGAGCTGTTGTTATTATTGTTGCCCGAATTTGTTGAATTCGCCGTGGAATTAGTTGCTGTTGTCGTTGTAAGATGCATTTTGATGATTTTCAACAATTCTAATAATTCCTTTCCAATAATGATATTGCTATGTATAATTCAAGAACCCTGAACGGCTGTTAAGCTAGAAAGTAGAGAAATGAAATTAGTAGAAACAAAACATTTTCTTAGTAGTAGAATCACAACTTTGAATCAGAAGTATATATTCTTATTATTTGAATAATTTATAGATAATTAAAGTTATGAAGGATATATTTAAGATATTTATTCTGTTTATTAAAAGTTAAAAACTTAAGCTACTGTCACATCTACTGTCACATCTACTCGCACTTTCTGCAAGTTATTTCTATAGAAGTTGTTCAATTTTGGTTGATTTAAGGAATTTTTTTTTTTATGGAGATTGTGGAATAGTTTGGATTGTTTCGTATATCTTGAAATTGTATGCATTAATAAACGGAATAAGATCTATGGAAAATATAGTGTTGATTTTGCAAAAATTGCCATTGAATGTCGGTTGACAGGAGGAAAATGTGTTGGAGTGGTAGCCTTGTGTATCCGAGACATAATCTAAGTAGTCTTGTTTGGTCTTTTTTGGGAATCTTGTTGATATAATAATTTAATGTAGTCATCAATATTATTTATATATTGAATGGTACCATTGTTCAGGTGTCTTGTGTCGAGAATATTTGTCAAATGTATCTGTTTGTCATAAACATAAACAGTTGTCCGATTAATGTTAGGTGATGTGCTTAGGGATGATATTGTTGCTTCGTCTGCATATTCATTTCATCTTAGGCGAACATGGCTGAGCACCCATAGAATTTTTATTTTTGGGTGCATAAGGGATCATTATGTCTTGTCACTAAGGTCTGCCACACTCAGTTCATGTCAGACCTCAGCATGAGTATAATTCTGGCGGCGCTGTAGAATTTCTTTGCGTGACAAGGGCTAAGCAATGACATTCTCTATAACAATGCAACCAGGTTTGTAGGAGCCTCCGAGACTTGAAGGAGTTCACTCAGTAATTCCTTGATGAAACCAACCAATTGAATTCGTAGCTTTTTTTTCAGCAGCCGTTTCCCAATTGAAGGAATGCGCTCTGCTGGTGTTGCAATTTCCAACTGTTTTATTTAATTAGTTTCAAGACCTTACATACTAACTTATACAGCTTGTTTTAGATAAAAAAGAAAAGAGAACCGAAACATAATCAAAAAGTGCATCGTCGAAGACCATGCATTGATTAATAAAACTCGCAAGCATCTCCCATCAATCAAACACAAACTTTTTGTTTATGGAATTTAAAAAAAAAAATTTTATAAAATTTACAGAAAATATATTTTTTTTATTATTCTGTATTCAATTATTCAATGAACCAAATAAAAATTATTATTCCAAGTAAAACAGTTATTTTTTAGTCATTTTTTTTTGTGTGTGAACCTCGATAGTAATTGATTTTTATCGATTAATCAAATGGACTAAACAAATTAAAGTTCAAATTAATTTATATGGCAAAACCTTTCTAAAACTTTGTGTTAATTAAGATTTTTCTGAAATTGTAAGTAAAATTAAAATGTTTATAGCAATTTTTTTATTCGAAATCACTTCAAAAATTTGGTCAGATCATTGAATCAGAAACGCTTTTCAGAAGATTCAATGATAATTAGCTCCAGGCGCTCTTAAAGGCAATTGTTAATGAATCGGGATCTACCAGGTTGATAGACTTTACTGGAAAGCTATCCATCTACGTTCTCAAAGTCCATTAATGTAATATTTAAAACATTAATCCAATTGTTTACCGCTATTCTCAATGTCCAATGTAGAAGCCCAAAAATGTTAGAAAAGTGTTGAAATGCTTTATGTATATTTTAAGGGAATTGCTGACAAAGGCAAAAAGTTATTGTGTTTTGGGCTTCAATGATAATTTATTTGGGTGATAAGTCAAATCGATGACGGAACAAATACAAAGAAATTTAATAGCCTTTATCTTCTTTTCTGTTTATGGTATAGTATTAACTAAGTAAGTCTATACATTTATTAAACTATAAGAAACTTATGGAAACAATCTATTGCAAGTATTATGATATGCTGCATACTTTTGAAATGTTTTACAAATGAAAATACTCTTAATACCTTAAAAAATCTCTACAATCTATTTTAAAGTTATCTTATCATATCCAAATGGAAAAAAACAATCATTTACAGATGAGAAAAAAAAGCCAGAAAAGTGTTTTTATACACAATTTGGTGTATTTCAATTTTTCATATCTGCAAAGCTTCAACTTGTTCGGTGCTCGGTTTAACCTTCAACTCTAGATATAAATAGCAACCACTTATGAAAGGGTTATTTGTCTTCTTGAATAAGTCACTAAACATTATAAAATGACTTTCACATCATAAGTTTAATTGCCACCCGAATACATTAATACAAATAGTCAAAAGCATTTGTCTGGCAAAAATAGTCTATGGGTTAGCAATTCACCGCTTAGCCCCAAATACATTAATTAAGCCTATTAAAAAACAATTAAACACTTCACTTCACATTGCATTAAGAACATTCCGCTCAACCCAAATATAAAACTTATACTATGAAGGCGATGTATCGCCAATCGAAATTAGGACCCATCACCTGCAAGCAATAACTTTCAATACAATGTTACATTCGCTTGCTTCCTCACTAAAATATATAAGACAGTCTATGTATGACAATACAATACAAAAAATTACAAGACATATAAAGCCTTAGTTATTCGAAAATGCAAAAGTATCTGCTCCAAGTAAGGCATTTTGTCCAATCAAATCAGAAAATCTCCATCAATGGAATCACCAAGACACTTTAAATCAGATGCATTTGAAAACACCTTAGGTTTTTTGTTTTTTTTGTATCAAATTTAACAACAGGTAGGAGATTTATATCAGAGATTTGGCATTTTTGTTCTCGGAGGGATCATTGATCCTAACTCAGTAGATACTGAACTGTAATACCTAGAAAAAGTGTGCATATGTTCAGACTCCTTGTCAGTTATTAAAATGATTCAAAAGATTGACAATCCTTCATACTATCTAACTATAACCAGTGATTTCTTAATGAAATACTATCCCTTTCTTACCGTTTTGCGCGCCAAATTCCTGCAATTCAAAATTCAATATTCCTGGCTCAAAAATGCGCATTAAGCTTTTGCTTTCGCTTCCGGAAATTAACTTGATGCATATATCTGACCAGTGGAGTGTGATCACCAAGCAATAAAACTGGTTGTCTTAGCACAAATGGAACTTTAGTCTTCGATAACCTTCTACCGTCTCTAAATATTGGGACCCTTGCATTTGGATCAATGAATGGGTCTAATTTTTGCATCTCAGTTGACTTTAAGGGCCCTCAATTTCTGTAGCGGCCTTCACTGCTTCGATATTGAATATATTATAAGACAACCCCCTTTACAACTCCGCAATCGTTAAGACCTTCCGCTACTTTGGCTTCCAGGGTAAGTTGAGGCTACAGGAGGGGTAGGTCTATGTACTTACATGAGTATATATATTGTGTGTATAAAGCAAAAGAATTAATGATTATGAAAAAATATCTAATCTAGCAGTTAATTGATATACGTGTTGGTATGACTATCAGAATATATGAAATACTCTTATTGTAATTGTGACTTTATTTCAATCATTTAATTGAATTGAAAAATTATAAAAGTCTTCTAAAATATCATGGGACAATACTATTTCCATATATTGTACATATGTATATACGATAAAATCATAAAAGAAAATATGTAAAATTGTAGTTTATTTTTCAATTTTATTAAAATTTTTCTCACTTAATTGTTTATAAATGGGATTTAAACCGAATCCAATCCAGTGCAGTACAGTTCAGTCCTGTCCAGTCCAGACGAATAACTGTGAGTCAGTGAGTGTGTGACTGAGTGAGTGTGGTTCATAGTTAACTCATTCGCAACTCACTCATCATCTCTCAGATGTTGGCCGTGTTGTCCATGTCCACCAGAACCAAATGAGGGTCAACAACTTTTGTAATATTTTAAATTCCATAATACTTTGGCATAAATCTGTTAGTATTAGTGTGTTTGTGTATGTGTGTGTGTGTTTGTGTGTGTGTGTGGGAGTTTATATGTAAATCGCGACATACTAAAACACACATGGTCAGCAGTGTTTTTTTCTTCTTCTATTTTTTTTTTCTTCATACATTTTTAACATTGTTTCTGTTGTTGGAAATGTGCGGCACGACGGCATATATGAAATACCACAGACGACGACGAGGTTCAAAAAACCCAAAGTCCAATTAAAATTTAACTACATCAAAGCAGTAGCAGTTAGTTGGCTTAGACTTCAAGTTGTGTGGTAAGGGAGCAGAAATCTGAGGGAACCTGATGTAAAATAAAACAAAAAGAATGGAAATGAATGGAGAAAAAAGCCGGGATGTACACGATTGTTTCGGTTCAATTCATCGGGTTGGTTGACTGCGAAAAATGTCAAGACACGTCGTAAGCGAAACTTTACAAATTGAAACAATTTCCATGCTAGCAAAAGGCTGCACATACATAGACAGATGTATAGTATAGTGGCCAGATGGACAAACAGAGAGGCAGGCAAGTGGATAAAAAGATAGATGGATAGATGGATAGCCAGTAGGGCTCAAGGATATTAAAGGATGAGAAATTTGTCTCGTGCTGCGTGCGTGGCTATTGATACTAACTAACACAATATACATAAAACTAGTGGCATGAGATTGTGATAAAACACGACACAGATACATGTATCTATGCCGTACAGACTCAGTGGCTAGACACGGAAGTCACAAAACCATGAATTTTGATTTACCAGAAACGATGGATAAACCAAACTCAACCAAACCAAACCAAACCAAACCAAACCAAACTAAACTGTGAATGTCATGTGAATGATGGATGGAACGATGGAAGGTGACAAACCGCGACGTAAGTATAACAAGCATGTATATACACATGCACATACTGAAATTGAGACCAAGTGTATCTATGAGTATTTCTGAGTTCATGAGTGTGAGCATACAAATAAAACGTTTAATATCTTGCGGCATGTTGCTTGGGCTTTACATCAATGTGACAATTCAAAAAAAAAAAAAAAAAAAGGAACAAGGAAAATGGTTGATGATGAAAAGAAAAAGGATAAATAAAATATGCAACACAAAACAATGAAAAAGAATTTGTTAAAAATATGTTAGAATAATGCAGCCATTTTCTGAGTTCTTGAATTTTATGACTACAAAGAAACTAATATTTAATATAAAATAATACAAGCAGTTCCGGCGCGCGTTACTTTGCCCTATGTATGTATCAAAAGAAGCCAGGAGGCGCATTTAAAAAAAAATATATTTATCAGCTGGGTATCCTAAGAAATCATTAGAAGATGACTCGACCAGGAACAGCAACGGGAATGAGAGATCCAAAGGGTGCTGTCTTTTTAGGCGACACGTGTGTCTCCTGTTGTCCAGCAGTTTTATTGCCAATTGATTATTATGGTCCTCAAATCGAGAGATATGCCAACTCCGACTTGAAAATGAAAAAAATAAGTATGCTACTCGATTCATTAGCATTCACTTGTTGTTTTAAAAATAAATTATTAATATCTGTTCAGTATATTTTGCGCTTGATAAAAAAATGTTAAAAAATTGATTAAAAACTGCATAGGTCTTGACAACAGTGCCATGTACTTGATTCAACTATTGTTAGGACCCATCTAGATCATCCTATATGTGCAACAAAGAAAATTTCATCAAAATCGGTTCAGCCATTTAGGAGAAAAATTGTCACAAAAATTCGTACACTCGAATTTTCTATATATAGAAGAAGATTGTCTTTTGTCTTTAATTTTTTTTACTTAGTACTGTAAATGAGTTCTTTAAAGGTATTTCCACTTTCCACAAAAAATTGATCATTTCAAATGGGTTTAGAATTTTCTTGAAATAAAAAGCATCACTTCTTATATTTCTTCTTTTTTTTTCGTATTGCTCCTCCGTTGATTTGTGAATTTTTTTGTTCTTCCATTTCCTTTTGCATTTTCATGTATTCCATCGTCGTCGCGCATGTTCTTTTTTTGCCAAATGGTCAAAAGTCAACCATGAGTTGTGGCATTTTTAAGTAATTTTTATCGGTCAGGATCCTGGTGCTTTTGATAGTTGGTTGGGGTTGGGATTGTGTTTGGGATTGGGATTGGGATTGGATGGGTGGATGTTAAGTGTGTTGGTGGTCAACGACGATGAGATTACGTCAATCTTTGATAGAACATGGCGTGGCATTTGCGCCATTTCCATTTCTCAATTTCTTCTTTTTTATTTCATTTATTTTTGGAATTTTTTATTTCGCTTTCCTTTTGTGTTCATTTCATTTTCTTTTTTGTCGCTTGTCGATTATTCATGCGGGATTTTAACATGTCGAACAAGTGTTCGGTTCGGGTGCTGATACTGATCATGGAAAGAGGATATTTTTTTTGTGCTTGCATCCTTGTTGATTTGCTTGCTGCTGTTGGTTATAAAGGTCATTTACCACGTGCCGAAAAAACAAGCATCAAAAGCAAGAATGAGGAGCGTGAAGAAATCAGTTTACAATAGGAAATTTCAAGTTGTTTTTACAAGGCCAAAAAACACGGTAACAACAATGGCAAGTACAATGAAAACGAGCGAACAGATACATGTGCAGAAGAGTACATATATGAGAATGTGAACTATGGTATATGAGTGTTTCCATCCATCCAATGGTTCTGTGTCTAGCTGTGTGGTCTGTAAAAGTGAATGAGTTTTTGCGTGAAACCACCATGGCATCGGGTGGGCAGGAAAGAAGGAGCAGCAATGATGAAAGGAACGAGTGAAGGGAAACGAAAAGAGAAAGAGATGGGAAAGGAGAAGACGTAAGCAATCACCGAGAGGACCTGACTGAAGGCAAACGCGTCAAGTGACAAAATATGCAAGTATCAAACCGCAAATTCTCACCCATGAGTCAGCCATCATTTTGACATGGTGTCTCGCCATTTTGGCCTACAACAAAACAGCCAGCACCCAAGCCCATACCCAAACCCAGCAATCTGACCTAACCATCCAGCCAACAAGGCCTGACCAAGTATAATGCATAGTACCACCAATGTTATGGTGTCGTCTATGAAAATCAACTGCAGGCAAACAGGCAGGCAGTCAGGCAGTCAGGCTACAATCTATTGCTTTGGCTATAGTTATAGCTATAGCTATGGCTACTGTTATTGCCACAATTTACATTGATAGTCGGTCGGTCGGTTGCTCTGTTGGTCAGTCAGTTTATGTTGAGACAGACATACATGGTATAGGGAAGGTCGTGTTGCAAAAGATGGTTCTAAATTAAGCGCGTGGCACGATCTACAATCGGACCCGCTTGATATTCAAACGTTCAACAATTGTTTTTTCAACCTGCGTTACGCATTTCGCAATAAAGTCCTTCAACATGATAATAGTGAATACGCTTTGCGTACGATTAAGTGAGAATGGCATGGCAGCAGACATGGAGACACATGGGGTGGATGAATACTTTGGCCAAAAAATGCATCGATGTCAAGTGATGATGCTGTTGATGCTGCTGCTGCTGCTGCTGGTGGTTAGATTGTCAACGGTAATGCAGAGTACCCGGTGCTCTGCCATGTTCTGTCATGCTCCTCTGTTGTGGCCAATTGAATTGTGGCAATGGTTGTGTATCTGAATGACGCGGCTCTTCCTATTTAGTCATAGTCGTATTAAGTTGCATTCCTGCATTTCCTTCTCTGTCTGTGTACTATGATTTTCACATTCGATTATTTTTTTTTTTGTTTAGTTTTGGTTTTCAACTTGAATTTTGTACTGTTTTTTTTTTTTTTTTTTTTTTTTTTTCGTTGTTAACAATTCTAGTTTTATAAAAATATAAATCAAATTGCGTTTAATAAAATGTGACTTAATACCAGCACTAATCCAATTAGATTTCATGATATGGAATTATGGAAAGTGAACTAAAATTTTGAAATCTTTAAGTGAATAAGATATTAAAAATACAAGGAATAACGATGATGATAATCATCCCAATATCAATCCTGCATGGCAGATAAGAAACTTAATCGTGGGATCAAAAAGATATTCTGTATCATTTAAGATCTTTACTGCTTGCAACTACTCTGCTGCTTATTACAAAAAAAGATCTGTCTGCATGTCTGTATGTAGGCAAACTAGCCTCTTAGTTTTGCTAGGAGACTTTTTTTTTACCATATGTAGTACATTTCTAGGAATCAGCCAGATTGGATCGGATCAGGGGGGCACCTTTCATACAAACCCAAATCCAAATTTATATTCTTATTACTATCAACTTGAAATTTGAATACTATTAATGTCTGATCCCTCTTTACCAACCGTGTAAATTTCAAGACCCTCGGATTACTAGAAAGTATAATTCCCATACAAATCCCAATTCCAAATTCATGTTCTTATTAGAAAAACTTTTTTGATTTTTGCACTATTATCATTATAAATTTGAATACTATTCAGTCCATTGATCCTTATTTATCATGTCAATATCAAGATCCTACGATTATTGAATTATAATGTTGAAATGCAGTAGTATGTATACTGACTCTACCCTAAACACAAATCAAAAAAAAATATATTATAATATTTCTGTGTGTACAATCACAGGAGGATAGGCAGAAACGTTTTGTACGGGAGGAGTATTACATTTTCGGCATAGTGTTACATTATTATGGATTTTCAATGAGTAATCTGGTTTAAAAAAAATGGATCCCACATGTATTTTATGAATATTGTAGGCTTATGCTTATACGCTGGGCTTCGTGAGAAAAAACTTATCTCCAATTTGGATGCTGTGGAGAGAACCTGATATCATGAAAATTACTATTATTTTTGTATGAGAACAACTGCAGGCTTGAATTCAAAAAATAAACATAATATTGAATTCAATATCCTGACATTCCATCAAACTGAACCCCTGCAATATCCTGTAAGTCCATGCATGTCAAGTGATATTTGCCATGATATGGGGAAGGTAAATTATGATGAGCTCCTGTTATGGCAGATAATAAAACTCCACATTTAATCAGTCAAAATAAATTGAACAACCTTTTGCGAGACTTGCAACTATCTAGATCTAATGCAGAGATTTTTGCCTTTCGTTTACAAAGGTGGCTTTTATTGATATCACACCATATACCAGAGTAACTTATTACGCGAAAAGTAATGAAATTTTCAGCAGCCATTTCACCAAAAAGTATGATTTTTGCTTTTGCTATGATATTCCTGGGCTTTTTAATGCGATTAACCAAAATTATGATTCAAATGAATGCTGTGTATTCATCGATTCATCTGAATATACTTAGTCTCAAAACTGTAATATGTCTATGTTAAAACCATCTTTAACTATTGGTCATGTTATAAATAGTAAAGAGACCTTTCAGACTGTTTTAATGCATTGACCAATACGAAAAGCGCAGCTGGAAAATTTTAACCTAACTATCAGTATGTGGTGATTTAGAGTAAAATCAATCATTTCTGAGTTTTTCTTCTAGTATTTTATATATATTATGTAATAAATCTTTTTTAAACTAGATGTAATAGACTTTTTTAAGTATTTCTCTCATACTCAGCGCACTTGAATCTATAAAAAAAAAAAAATACACAGTTCGGCAAAAGTATATGAACCGTGTAAACTAATGTTATACCATATAATAGATAAATGTATGTATTACATATAATTTAGTCCTATTTTCTTTACTTCAAATCTCAATACTAACAAATACCTGCATATACTGCATTCCAAACGATCCTTTGACTCATTTGAACACCAAATGAAGTTATTTTGTTAAAGGAGAGGGAGAGAGAGAGAGAGAAAAAGAAAACAAGAAATAAAAATGAAAGGAAATAAAGAGCATTTAGATTTTGAAAAATCATTTTCGTAGGCTTAATTTACTGCTTAATAGCAAACAATTTTTTACCACAAACGAGCCACTTAACGAGAGTATTTGAGAAACCAAATCAAAACCAAAAACCAAACTAAGCTAAGCTGAGCTAACCTAAACTAACCTAACATAGCCTAACCTAACATAACCTAACCTAACCTAAGCTAACCTAACCAAACCAAACCAAATCAGACTAAACCAAACCAAATCAAACCAAACCAAACCAAACTAAATGAAATCTAAGCTAAAACTAAAGCAAGTCAAGCAAAGCCAAACGAAACCAAACCAAACCAAACTAAACTAAACTAAACCAAGGCAAATTGAGTCGACAACTAACCAACAAAATATGCACAACTGCATGTGCAACATCCCATACATACATGCACATAAACAAAATACTGATGCCTACAATGAATGATGACTATAACTTCATTAAGCTGAGAACAAACCAGAAACCAAAAAATAAGAAACAGGACTAACAAAACCAACAACAGCAACAAAATCAGTGCAGTCCTGGTTCTTTTTCTTCTTTTTTCTTGCATAGAAGAAAAAAATCAAATGAAAACAAGCAAGAGAAGCTGCTCAAAATGCAATTTTTCACTTCAACGTGTTGTATGTATTGTGTGCAAGTTAGTATAGACCAAAAAAGAAAATCCAATCAACACCCCAAAAAACCTCAAAAATGTTAAACGCCTCGTCGGTCGTTCTGTTGTTGCTTACGAACATCGGTCTGTCGTCTTTGTTCAGTTTTAGAATAAGACTTGTTAGGCTCGACTTGGCTCCCGAATAGAATCGTATAGAGTGTGGGTCTCGGTCTTGTGGTACTTCCCCTTTCGCATGCTCATAAGCTCAAGCTAAACAAGCAATGCATCTCAATGCAAGTTGCAGTTGCACTTAGATTACATTATGATGCAAATGGAAGGATACGCACAAACAAGGGATGAAGAAGGCTCAGAGAAAGCTGTATTATGCCACTTTAAGCTGAAAAATAAGCCAAGTGCTTGCCAAAAGCCTCACTAAGCGAAGGAAAGAAAGATGCTGATGCTGATGCTGATGCTGATGAAGGCAGGCACACGGACAATCAGTTATCCAAATGCCAGAGGACAATGAACAAGAGAATGATGTGTGTAGGCATTGAAATCAACATAAAATGCATTTGCAGTCGCAATGAGCACACGCCACATTGGTGCTAAAATATTGGCTCAAAAACACCACCAGCACGACACGCGGCACATCACAACATCATAGCAACACAACAACACAACAACACAACAACACAACATCACAACATTAGAACATCAGAACAATACCCATACCCATATGTACTTAGATGCATAGCACATGCATGGATACACGCATGTTGAACTGTGTTGTTCGTAAAATAGACAAACTCTTCTAGGATATTGTTGAATCGGTGTTAGAACATGACTAAGTCAAGCCACTTGGAGACGCCATTTTTGGTCATTTTTGGTTGCAGCAGCATATGAAAGCACCGTAAAGAGCCTGTGACCTGACAAGCAAGACCTCGAATTGACCAAAAGTCGAGTTGCTTTTGTGGGCAGGCAATGCTAACCGAGGCAACTCAACGACAATCACAATAAGCGAAACACAAATTTACAAAAAAAAAAAAAGGAAAACTACACAAATTTCAGTGACACCGACTAGTAAATGTCCTTCACATAAAGTCCATAAATCAATCTTTTTTTTATACTGATGGTGACTGATATTTTTGAGTTCATGGTTTCGTTGTGTTGCATTGACTAAACCTTGTTGCCTTGTAACAAGAAGAGGTAAACTGAATCACAATTAAAGGAGCGTTTGGAACTCCATAAGATTAATAGTATTTCTACGAGTTTGGAAATTAATAGGATTTATGCTTATCTTAGTTACTGAGATAGTTTTTATGTTAATTACAGTTTTAAAATTGGAACTAGAACACTCAAACTACAATGTTTCTATCAATTGTTTTTTTTGATTGAAGACCTTACAAACGTGATATCATAGTGATCATTGTATATCATATACACTTTATATGTATTATTGTGTGCTTGTGAAAGGTAACGATGACGACAATGAGCTGTGACAAGTATGTTATAGACAGTGAAAATTCAAATAGACTCCTAGAATGGGCCTGATGAAGAATCACGACAAGCGAGACAACACAAATATACACGGTTGCATTATTTATGTATGCATTGACTGTGTCAACATCAACATGAACATCAACACCATCATCATTATGATCAATATCATCATGATCAACATCAGCTTCATTATCAAGGTCCATCCACTATTAGCATTAGAATGAAAAAGAACAACAAAGCCAAAGCCAAAGCCAAAGCCAAAGCCAAACCCAATTCCAAAGAAGTTAGCAATTTACTAAATGTTGCTTCAAGCTAACGTTTTTTGAATTGCTGCATGCCTCACATGCAACATGCAAAATGCAATATGCAATATGGAACATGGATGTGTGTGTACACTTTAGCTGTGATACGTATAATCCTATGATGTCATTTCTATCGTAGATCTTCTTTTAATTTCCGTACAGTTTGCATTTGGTCAAGGAACAAATCTCTCTGTTGCCGCTGATTGACCAAAGTTGACCAGAAACTTGGCATTGTTGGTTAATTTTTGGCCAAAAGAATGCACTGACAACATCAACCACTTGCCTCTTCTTATCAGTCTAGTATGTGTTGTCTGTGTTATTGCATGCATAGTCATCGTCAGCATAAAGGCAGTAGGCATGAGCTTGCCGGAAGTATTACACTGCAAACCGTAAACAAGAGAAATTTCCAAAGGACTAGCAAGGCGTTGCTGTTCCCGTCGACGCCACCGCCACCGCCACCACAGTTGATCTCCATAGTCACGGACATCAAATGCCTAGACGAAAAATAAAAACTTGCATTTTGGGTTGCAGGAGTACGACCTTTCTTTCACTATTCGAGTAAATTCACTTGCTCCGCTTCTGTATGGCGCACGACGATGCATCCGCCAATAGCACACACATTTTCCTTAATCGTTTGCTTCCCTCCATCTTTCAGCACAAACTTTTCACTTTCATTTGATGAGTGAATGCGTATCCTACAGCTAACTGTGTGAATGCAAGGATATGTATGGATGCGCGGCAAGTGAGCTCGGCCAGACTCTGCATTGCATGTTACTGCATCAATTTATGGTCGTTGATTTTGTTCTTGGTCTATTGTGTGGTCGATCTTTTGACTTGCTCCGTCCTGTCCTGTTCTGTCCTGTTCTGTCCTGTTCTGTCCTGTCCTGTCCTGGCTTGTCCTATCCTGTGCTTTTTCTCGTGTCTTTGTCTTTTTGCCAAATTTATAGGCTGCATGCAACTTCATTTTTGCTCTTGTTGCTGTTGCTGTTGCTGTTACTGTTGTTAATACAATGTACAATGAAAATATAGTTGTTGCTGTTATTGCTGTTGTTCTTGCCACAAAGTTAATTGATTTAAGAATTAAAGTCTTTTTCATGAGCCCATGTGATGATACATACTGCTGATTGCTCTAATTGGTTGAACTCCTCATTGTATGGTATATAATCTATTACAGACAAAAAAAAAACACTACTAACATTATCGCCAATTGTTTTCCTTTCATCATTTCGAAAGGACAAAATCTGTTTAAGACACAAATTCTTTTACTAAAGTTTCATTAAAGGGCAACAGTCTTTTCTGTTGTACTTAGTTCTTAAAGTATCTTAATTTATAGACGGTTAATACTTTAAGTATATTTTAGCTGCATAAGAGTCATTGTCAATTAATTGCCACAATTTCCTGTTTATTATCAGACTTCAAGGAGAGTGAGTGAAAAATTGATTAAAATACCAAAATGAGATGAAACCTAATGATGAGGAGGAGACACGATTGATTCCACATCCATTTCTGTTTTCAGGAAAACATATTGGTGACAAAGAATACAGAATAACAGCAACAACAAGAACAACATTCAAAAAGGATATAAAAGTTTCTATAAAGGACGAAAACGAAGAAGACGATAATTTGGCCAATACTGCATTTGACATTGCGTCATGTAAGGAATGCATACAGACAATTGGAATGGCATACAACCAACGACCCTTCAGAAGCAGAGGTGCTGCATATTGTGCTTCCCATGTGTCGTGACTATGAGTGTTTGACTTGATTCAACTGTCAAGGGTTTCACAATTTAGGAAAACGAAGGTGCAAAGAACTCACACCTTTTCCTTTGAATGGTATGAAATGGAAGGAAATAAACAGACGGAAGGTTAGTCGGTCGGATGTAAGGACAAATGGACAGATGGACTACTGCAAAGGGAATAATCAGCAACAATTTCTCTTCTTGGTCATAAACTTGCAACCGATTGAAGTGTCAACAATATTTTTACTACTCAAACACACATATACTTGTATGCACACTCACGAATATAAAGGCATCGGAAATGTCGCCGTCCTTATTGTATTGTCCTTCAGCATAGGCTTAGAGTCAAACTCAAGGAACTTCCCCCCCAACTGACGGCAATGTCAAAACAATGTACACACTAGAAGTCATTTAATTTGTTAAACTCGGTGATTTGAGCATATGAGCAGATGAGTCAATGAGTATGTGGCATGCAAAATTGGGGTCTGAGAATAGAAGTGACAGAGGTAATATAGAACGTACTATTATTTTGATAGAGGTAGAGAAAGATTGAGGGGGAGAACGCAAGTGAGGTAAAACTCATGGCGGAGACAAAAGCGGTAGACGAAAATATTGCAACAAAATGCATGTGTCTGCGGTTTATGTCATATGTTGTTGGTATAGTTGAATAGCTCAGTGGAGCACTGAAATAAGGGGGGTTTCCCAAACCAAGGAATCTATGTTTTGTCTTTACTTTAGAGAAAAAGAAAGTAAGAAATGCTTAGAATAATCAGAAAATCAATATTATTGACATGAACTATTATGATCTCCAAAATATAGAGAATCTCTTATAGATTATAGAATTCATAGTATTCGCAATCGAACACATTCAATCAAACTGAGAATATATATAGAGAATATTCGAAATTACATATTGTAATTGTTTCCAAGTCGTCTGATCTGATCCCCTTTTGGAAAATACCATTTCCGATTATTTTACTAGGACTGCTGCTCTGGGTATTGTTGATACATGGGTTTGGTTGGTCATTGTCATTATATGAAGTGATGATATAACATGAGCGAGGACACTCTTCGTAATCTACGAATGCATTCGTTCGATTGTCCGTTCGTTCGTTCGTTTTTCGTTCATTCGTTTGTCTGATTGTCCAAATATCCATTTTGTCCAAGGGTCTGCCTATATGGATGGATGTCTTTATGTCTATATGACTATCTGTCTGTCTGTCTGTCTGTCTGTCTGTTTATATGTTGGTTGGTTCGTTCATTCATCTGTCATTGAGTACATCTATTCATTCAAGCATGCATTCATTTAAGCAATCTTTTGCATGAGTATTATGCTCGGATTTTGATGTTGTCGTCATGCTTGTCGATGTTCTTGTTTGTTGGTTTGAATATATGTTGTAAGAGTATGCATGTGTTTATCTGTCTGTCTATATGTCTGTGTTAAGTGTCATCACCGGAAATGCAAATTATGTAATGTGTCAAGTAACCGGAAAATTCATTTTAATTGCCGTAGAAATGCAATATTGCACTTAACTTTCCTTGGTCCCACAATATGTATGCCGCCCACATCAGCCTACCATTCCATCTTATCCCTTATCCATAGGTTGTTTACACTATGACCTCACCCACTCATCATCAAAGCTACCCCACATAATGCATCTTATCTTTATGTATCTCATTTTAAACTGCATTTGCTTATTGAAGTGAAAATTTGAAACTGTATCTACGACTATGTCTATGACCGTGTGTGTATCTGCAGGATATTACATTAATGCTTTGATGAAAACATTGCCCCTCAGCTCCCCCATCACCAGGTGTTAATAAACCTTTAATGTGTGAACATTAGGCATGTGTAAGAAATGTTATTAGATGTTTTGTCTTATCTTGTCCTATGTAATTTTACATAATTATGTATCTTTCATTTAAGTGATTGAACATTGAATCGAAGTTTGGGATTGAATTCATGGGTGGGCCATTGCCAGTGGTAAATTAAGTTATCATCTTCCTGTTCTTTAATAATTTCAACATAATTCACAATAAATACTTTACATTCCATGATGATGATAATGATAATAATGATGATTTGATGCCACAAATCAAATCATCTTTCATATCCCTCATCCTTCATCTGTGTGTATAGAATGTTTATTATGACATTTATGGATGCTTCCAACTGAGGTAGGTAAATAAACAAAGCAAAGTACATATCTGGGTGGCAAGAATAGAACAGAATGTTATTATTATCATCATCTGACACTAACTCAGACATTATTGTTATGCTTGTTTACATTGATCAACATGCGTGATCAACATCAAAATCCGTGGTAGGACCATAGGACCATGGGCCATACATAGACCACCCATGCCCATATTACGACGCATATGTTTTACCGCCTTTGATTTGTCTTTAGTATTTTGTTTTGTTTTTTAATTTTTATGATTTTTGTCATGTGCTTCAAGCAAATGAAATATGTCCATAAAACTCTTTGGCTCCCACTCTACACTCTACACTCTTCAGTCTCCAGTCTCCGATTTCTTCTAGTCTTTATATGGTTCTCTTTTTTTTTTTTTTTTTTTTTTATTTACACATTTCTTGCCCTCCCTACTTTATATAATTATTCGTTCGTCTTTGTTTATGGTAATTAAATCTCGTGTATTTGTGTATTAATGTGTGAGAAAAACAAACATTAATAGAATTAATTTTAGTTGTTGACTTTGCAAAGAGTTCGGTATCAGCAAACACATACAGACGTGCATTATTTATTCAAATGCATTCTTCAATTGAAAACTCAATCATAGAAAGATTAAACTGACTCTGACTCTTATACGATAGATACAATTGATTATATGATAAAAAGACCAAGCTCTAGTAACAAATTATGTTTAGGGAAGAAGCATATATATAATTGTAAGTAGTAAGGGTTTTGCTTTATAAAGCAATGCTAAGATCTGTATGTATCTATATCTGAAAATTCTAAAAAAATTCCAATCAAGGCTGTTGAAACTGGATATGTTCCTATTTATCTCTAGTAAGCAAACAATGTAACACGAGAGCAACTATTTAGAGTCCCTAGTATATAGATACATTACTCAACAATTTTCCAACTTTTTATTTTATCTGAGGTCTAATTATGTGCTTATTATTCTTTGTCATTGATATACAATAATAAAAATAGCACACTTTGGGAACCCACGACAGAAAGTGGCACTCTTACGATCGCCACAAATGTAGCAAATATAAATATATCAGGACTGTTAACACCAACTCGCGACATTTTATAAGTTCGCTATTAAACTAATGAATACACAATGTTCAATTTGCAGGATGTGAAACAAAGAGAGAGACAAAATTTCGATAAGAAACAAGCAATTCTACAAAATCTAACGGGACTTTAACAGTTATACTTAAAAATACCATGCAACTGCAAGTTATCATTTATTCTCTTTTAATCTTTCATTCTCATATTGAGTTAAACTCTGTTATGACGATAAATACATATGTTAAGTTTTCTCCTTAACAAACGCCTTGCATAGTTTTGGATGGTTAAGATTTCGTAGGCAACCTTCAGTTGTAAGGTTTGCGGTGGCAAGCCAGGCAGATCCAATGAGATCAGACAAATTGATATAAAATGGATATCAATGTCAACAAAGACAAATTGATGGATTTTGAAATTGTCCCCATGCTTTATATGTAAAATTTTATCCACTAATTTCTACTCAACAGCGTCGACTTTTCCAATTTTGCTAAATCTAACAAATCAAAAATCAGGTTCAGGCGTTCCTGACTCATAAATTGTGTAACACACACGACTTTCTTTTATATATATAGATTATAATGTAAAACCTAGTTTAGATAAAATAGCACTGGGTTAATTAGTAACGTAAGTGAGTTATGGGTTGAGAAGATTTTGGATCGTAGGTTAGCTAATAGTGGGAATGGACAGTCTTTAAAAAGTTATTGCAATTATTATTGTAATATTACATTGTTTGGGCAAATTCTATATGAAAGATGTGTAGAAAGAATGCCTACAGTTATTTATTATAAGTCAACCTAATTATGAAGACTACTTATAAACTATTTATATGTTGTTGATAATTTTTTAAAAATAAGCAAATCTTTTTTATTAAAGACTACTATATTTTTTTGTTAGAAAATTATTTAAGTTTAAGGGAAGGTAAAAACTCAATGCAAATTCTACAATATTTATTTATAATTATTTGTCAGAAAATATGATGTCAAGGATTTGCATCCTTATACAAAATATGATATTAATAGTATGGGGAGCAGGACTGTAATCGAGCTGAATGAACAATGGTGAGTGACAGTCACATCAACAAAGTGAATAAACAGCGTTACTCCACTTGGAAAAAAGACATTGAACTGATCGGACGCTAGTTAACTAGACTTCAATTGCAACAAGAAGGCCGACAAAATCGGATGCAAATCATCTCAACTCTATGTTATGAATTCATCATATACTCGTAATACTTACGATTAAAAAAGGTGATACAAAACAGTAATCTGAGTAACATATGATTCAAAGGAAAAACAAAATTCTTTTACTACTTTGCAAATGTATATGAAACATACCTATGGAACATACATATGACAAAAACATACAAGAAATGATAAATAAAACATATGTATGTATATAAATAACAAAATCATGTTCAGTTAAGGATCACATAAAATTTCTATAGAACTGACTAATTACTAAATGGATAAATGAAATAATTTTTTGAGAACACATTTAACAAATATATATGATGAAAACATATGACAAATACATATGATACATATTTATGTAATATGGTAATTTTGTATTGTATTGTATATGATGGTAAAAATATCAATAAATTGATAAATTAAGCGAACTCCCAGATTTCCGCGAACCGATTGCTGGTGACATTTCAACAGAAGCATTTGCCACGTTGCCCAAGCTATAATCAGATAACGTAGTCTCCACTCTCTAAGCAAATTTCACACCCAGTGCAACAAAAATTATTTCTTCGAACAAATAAAATGTTTTTTTTACCACCTTAAAGGTAAACAAAAGCTTTTACACCTTTTTTTAACTCATTTTTTAATTCACGCACCAAAATTTATACTAGAAAAAATACGACTTTTTTTTTGTTTTTTATTATTTTCCAAATGGGTCTTAGAGGATTAATATATCCTAATATTTATTTTGTTATTATACCCTTCACTTAGTGAATAGTCTTATAATGCAAAGAAGCAGACATTGTAGATCTAGCCATGTCCGTCTGTCCATCTGTCCATCTGTCCATCTGTCCATCTTTATTTATGCAAACTTAAGTCCCTGGTTTGGATATGCTAGAGTCGTTTTATTAGCCCAGAGTCTTCAACCAGAGTTTTCAACCTCTTCGTTGATATGATTTCTGAGCCTGTCTTTATGGGCCGCTGCAAATTCTCTCTGGAATGACTATAAAGGTCGCTCACAATTTCTGAGTATTTCTGGAATACTTTGTTGCATTAACAATACTTCTAAGTACTTTGTTTTGGTATCGTTGGATTTTGTTTCTGTTGTTTTGATTGGTACACCCCATAGTTTTGCTCCATAACTCAATACCGGTTTTATATTTGATTATACGTATATTATAAGTTTGTTTTGTGTGGCTTCAACAAGGGGCATCTCAAAGTTTTTATTCTGAATTCAAACTCATCCCTTTTTTTCTAAACGTGCTCCTTCCTCCGAAATTTACAATCAAGAGTGATCTGCACCTCCCATATATAGAGTGTTATTTGCTGTATTCTTTAAACATTTATATAAAATAGATTATGATAAAATGAATGCATGAATGAAATTGTTGGAATTTGTATCCAATGTACAATATTATGATAATCTTTTTTCTTAATCATAAGATAAATTCATTATTCGTTAGAAATTCATTATTATAAATGAATTTATAGAGATTTTTTCATCATTCTGAGCTAAGCAATTTTTGTTTGAAACAAAATGCAATGATTGATTTATGGATTTCTATTTTTTTTTTTTTTGGAAATTTGTTTACCCACAAAAAAAAATGTTACATTTGCTGCTTATTTGCTTATTTAGCAAATTTTATCTGTGATGTTTTTGACACTTGAGAGATGCCGCGAAAAACTATTTTCACAAACTCACACACATATATACCTATATATACTAACATACAGACACTTTGAAAAACACATGAACGTACAATATGCTGACGTAAAAGTAAATGTTTTGTTGTCATGGGCTCGTGGGTATCTCAAATGGGTGCTGACACGTCCGACCGATTCATGGCATTCACAGTTGAATAGTTGAAGAAGGAATCAGAATGCCGGTATCACAATGCCGTCGCGCCATCAACACCACTGACTCGTGACCACATTCTTGTTGCTCTTGTCGGTTGAAAAGGTGCCATATCTATATGCACTAAACGTTTAACACACACATATATACTTATATCAGTTTAGTTTGTATATTATCTTGATATCTTCATATTCTTGGTTGGTTATGATGATCATGATGATGATGATGATGATGATGATGTTTTTAATAAAAAACTGTATTGGATAGAACACTTTATGGATTGAAGAAGATTACATATGTAACATTTATAGCATTAGATACATATGTGTTGGACTATGTGTGTGTGTGTGTGTGTGTTGAGGATGAGTCTGTTGCTCATTTAACAATGTTTCCTTTCTTTATGACATTCAGCATCGGCGGGGGTTTCATGATGTGTGACATGTGTGTTCATTTTTTATTATTGTTTCATTTCGTTTTATTCCTTTCTTATTCCTCTTTTGTATATTTTTTTAATTTATTTCATTTTATGACTATGGTCGGACTGACGGCATGGCAAGTGCCATTGATACAAAGATACTCTACTCAATCATTATTTGCTCAATGAACGAATGAGTGAGCGACTCAGTTAGTTAGTGAAACGCACACTCAATATATATATGGTGGTGGTTATGTGATCTATATATCCGCATCCGATTTTAATTAGTCTCAACTCTTGCATGCTTCTTTCTCATTCATTTTGTATGTTCTATCTCATACATACTCACTGAATCACTCCCTCAAATACTCTATGCTCACTTACTCATTCATGCAATTGAATTGAGTTGAGTTGAGTTGAGTTGAGTTGAAATGAGTTTCTTACAATATTTCATTGTCTCTCGCTCATGCAATCGCTCTTTCTGTTTTATCATCATCACCATCCTTCGTCTAACATATGCTCTCAATTAGCAAATTAAAACACAAAGCAAGTAACCAACACTCATACACTCATGTGTATCTCATATGTATCTACGTATGTGTGCTATCCTTTGGGGAGCCACTAACTCACTTGGCTTATTTGACTGCAGGCGGCTTCTTTACATTTAACATTTTAACCCTTTACCTTTTATGATGAGCATATGCATTTGGCTCAACTTCAACTCGAATATATCTGCAAAGCACTCAAAAAAAAAAAAAAACCACTCAACCACTTACTTACCCACTCAAATTGAGTCTCTCGAGTTACTTCAGTTGAGTGGATTTTGTTTGCTCCAATTGCTTGAGAGAAATGCTCCAAAGAGGCGCCCACAAAAAGCAAATAAATGCATTACACTGTGCATTAATGTACTCTAATGCTCTTGTACTATTATATGTGTGAGTGTGTGTGTGTGTGTGTGTGTGAGTATGTGTCAATGTGTGCTTGGTCAGTTTAACATGTTTTCTGAGGGTGTTTTAAGTTTTTTTTTTAATTTAGCTCACTCTCTCATCTGTCCGACAGTCGTTTTTATCTTTGTTCAAAATCTTAGTTGCTCGGTTGGTTGGTCGACTGGTCCCGATCCCCGGACTCGGCTCCACTGTCGGTTGGTGGATAGATGGGGTCGTAACTTTAAGAATAGCGGTCTTAGGAGGCAGGCCCAATACATTTTAAACTTCAATTATTTGAACACTCAAGTTTTCTTTTCCTTATGCATGTGTAGTAGATTGAATTTTTTCAATTTTCCTTATACGATTCTCAATTCTTATATGAATTTTGTTGCACTTTTCTACACCAATCTGTTGTTGTTTCTGTTGTTGATAACATGCAATTTCAATGCTTCTTGCCTGCGTAAATGACGCATCCATCTATCCATCCATCGAAGTTATATGTGCTATGTATGTACGTTAGTTAGTAGTAACAAGAATTTTAAGTTATTACCAAAAACTAACCACGTTTTGTGGTATTGAAGTTGTGTGGAATAATATTGGCAGACCTACACGTACATATGAATGAATGTATTGTAGGTTTTGTTGTTGATTTTCTGTCAGATGTGTTGATATTGATATTGTTAAGGTTGTTTATTATTTTTGCTATTTGTTGGTTAGATAAAAGACATTTACATTCTCCGAATTAACACTGAAAATACGAAAATCAACAAATAAAAAGAAAATGATGCATTTATTTATTTCGATATACAATGAATTAAATGAACTTTATCTAATCAACATAAAAAAACATAAAATTATTACAAAATATCAGAAATATGTATAACATAATAGTTGTTTGGTTTCAATTTGAACTTTCAAAAAAATTTTACATTAGTGAAAAGAAAACAATTGAAAATATGAGGTTTCTTTTTGATGCATTTGACAAAATTGCCCCTAGGAAAAAAAGACTATGAGAGTGAACCAAGCATTAAAGTTTCATATAACAAATATGACCTGAATGTTAAAAAATAACAATTAATCTGATGGTTCTAATACTTAGATTGTCTTTCAATTTTGGATAATAATTTCCATCCAAAATGTAAAAAATAAAAATGAATTCTTTTGAATATTCAATGTATTCAATGATGCCAATTGAGTAAAGCAAATTCATAAGTATTTCCCTTCAAATCTCTACATCAATCACAATCGATTATTTTAGAGTGAGCTTAATTTGCACTATGCCTCTCTTCTGTATGCATCAGTTTCAAGATTTATTGCAATAACAAGGAGTGCAATAAGAATCTGCATTCACAAAATTTGCTTATGCTTCTTATAAGAAAAAAAAATGGAACAACACATTCCATGATCATTTGGAAATGGAACAAGATATGCCAGATAACTTAACGATTGAAAGGTTGCCTATAAACTTTGCTAGAATATTCATTTCAAATTTCAATACGAGAATAAAGATTTTGTAATAATCTGGACAAATTAATCAAAACTCTGTGCTGCCCTGACAAAAGCCAAACATAATCATCATACATAATCATACACTATGGTTTGGTTTCCTATAGAATTTGTTGTAATATGTTAAATATGTTAATAACATATACTGTTATTTGATAAAGAAAAAAAAACATGGAAATCCATTAAACCATGAGTCGAAGTCATCATAAGTTCGTTTAATATATCGGTCTGACCAGGAGTGTCAGTAACTGTACTTCTGCTTTTAGTTATAGAACTGAGCTCATGAAATTTGTTTAAGTTATAAGAATTTTTTATTGTTAAATGCTTCTAGTTTATTGAAATCAATGCTTATCAATAATATCCCATGCAAAATCCTTTTTAAGTTGCTTCAATCTATACTTACATATCATAAAATTATAGGCTTTGAAATGTTTGTGCGCGCATCACATAAAAACCACTCATTGGATTTAAAATCGACTTATTGAAAGTTAAAAAGTTTCATTGTAAGTGTGTATTTAGTGTTTAATTAATTACAATCGAGTGATAGAATAAAATGATATTAATTTTTAATTAAATCAAAGATTATTAAATACAAATATATAAGAAGGGAGAAAAAGCGAGAGAGGTATGCTTTGCTATTTCTTTGGCATGATGATTTTCCCGACATCTTCGCTCAACAATTATCTTCAATATTTTAGCCAATTTCAGGAAAACCTTTATGAAATAAACGTCTATATATTCCTCATGAATTACTCTGTCTATTGGTGGAAATTTCGTGTTAATTTGTTCGGTATTTTTTGAGAAAATCGCGTTCAGACAGACAGGCAGACATACTCAGATGGGCTGACTTTGTTTTATAATATGTAAGGATAAATATAAATACTGTTACATATATCTTAAATATGTAGCATTAAAAGAAACATAATAGACTGAATATTACCAGATATTTTGAATAATATTCACCAAACAAAACATATCAAACACTACAAATGGGAAACCATCAAAACCCAAATAAAAGAAAAAAAAAAAAAAAAAAAAAGAGAAACCAAGAAAATATCAACAAAATGCTTGAACTTTTCTTTTTTCCATTTCATGAGTTTGTTTACCAAATTTTGTATAACCACAAATGTGTGGAAAAATTGAAGGCATCAGTCGCCGATAGTCAAGTCAATGGATCAGTGGATGAATGAATGGATTGGGAAGTGGAATGCAATGGAAAGCGAGCGCAAGAGAATGTAAAAAGAGAAACAATGAATGATGTTAAATTAACAAAGAAAAATACCAACAAAAGAAGAAACAAAAATTGAAACACAACTGTTTTTGCTTCATCATTGTGGTATGTTGCAAATATTCCTACTTCTACCCACTCACATGAGTATAATCACTGGATGAATTCAGGGAAAGAGACTGTCAGAGGGTCAGTCAGACATGCAGATAGACAGATAGTGAGAAAGAAGGACATATAGGCGCAGTGTATTCACTGAGAGATGCAAAGAGATGAAGTCAGGGACAGAAGTCAGGTCGGAAACGCATTTGGTCAGTTGCCCGGTTTCCGTTTTGGGTAGACCTCGTAACTCCAAACCCCATTCCAGAAGCTTCTTCTCACCATGTTCTGTGTGCGTCATGCATTTGTCCGTCTGTCTGTCTGCTTGTGCCACTTTACGCCTTTATTTTATCGTGTTCATGGTTTCGTTGTTCTGTTTCGCTATTTTCACCATTTTTCCATTTCAGTTTTCGCTTTTTTATTTTACATTTCACAACCAAAAACCAAAGTCAAACGAAACGTGAAAAATGCAACGGAAGCAGCTCGCGAACAAAAAAAAAAAAAAAAAACAAAAAAACAACAAGAGACACAGACAGACGGATAGACGGATAGACGGACAGACAGACAGACAGTAGGACGAACGGACGGACACATGGACAAAGCAAATGAAACAAAGAACAAAAGAAAGAATAAAATTCAATGAATATAACAAAATAAAAAGAGAAATACATGACGACTTTGCATGAGGTGCAAAAAAGTGCAGGGAATTTAAGAGATCGGTATGAGTGAGATTGCTCCTGAAATGTGGCGACATGCTGACCAAAGTGCATGCAGTCAGTATAAACAGAAACCAGCAGTCTGACGACAGGACGACAAAGTCATGGCTGCATGCGTCATGACAATAATGAAATCGAATCGAACAAAGAAAGGATTGTTATATTGGTGGCAGTGGTGACGGTGGTGATGGAAGAAAAAAATATGCATTCACTTCCGTTGGCCGACTTCCGGCCTATCTGACTACCTCCATTTGTCCGTGGTTCATATAGTGTCGGCTGGTGCACTTTTCTGCATTGTATGTTGCGTTGTCCGTCCTTGGTGTTCTTTTTCCTGATTTTGTGTATGCTCCTTTTTTTTTTTTGGAGGTTTTTAAATTGGGGATTTCATTATTTTTTTTATTTATTTTTTTGTTGGTAGAACTTTTTCTTCTTCGATTTTTTGGTCAATTTCGTGGCAAATAAAATGCAAACCACTGCAGCCCATCATCATCATCATCATCATCGGCCTTGGCATCAACATGATATCGTCGCAATCGCAATCGCAATCACTGTTGACGACGACCGATGACCAAAGACCACGAAAAACACACAGACTCAAGCATTCGACTCGGATATCGCGCGGATATCTCAGCGTGCATCCATAAGTGCTGCTGCTGCCCAATTTTTATATCCATTTTTTTCCATTTCTTTATCAGTCATTCTTCCCATCCTTTCTGTTGTAATTTCCATGGCTTGGACAACATACTATTGTACATACAATAACGTACAATAGAAGGGTTTCTGTATCTGGTCAATGTTGTTCGCACGGCTCAGTTCCGTTTTGCCATGGTTCCATGCTGATGGAAGTTTTCTTTGCCGTTTTTTATGAGCTGCCAAACTTGTTGACAATATGCATGCAAGGACAACTGTATCTGGTTGTTGCTGTTGTTGTTTGTTTTATTTTCTGTTTTGTATCCTTCGCCTACCATTTTTATCCTTCTTTATTCAGAACGAGATTTTCATTTTGTTTTTATTTTTTTCTTTCTGTTTTCCTGTTATGGTTTTTTGTTGCTCTCTTTTTGAACCTTTTTCAGTGATTTTTGTATTTTGAGGCCAACATTGAGGCCACGAATCGTGTTGCCGCTTTGTGTTCAATTTTCGTTCTTTTTATTGTTTTGTTTTGTGTTTTTCTTTTCTTTCTTTTCCACTATCCAATATGTGGAAGAAGATACGGTTAACTTTGCATTTTCCTTCGCTTGTTTATTATTTTCGTTTTTCATACGGAAGAGGAACTCAATGGAACTCTGTCAGCGATGCTTGCTTGACTGAGGTTTGTGGCTGGCATAAGTGCCAGGAGGAGGGTTTACTGAATTTTTGCAAGTTTGGAGGCCTGTCAGGCACCGCTTTGTAGTATCTAGGAACTGTGAACCTGAATTCATGCATGCATGAATATACAATATTTGTTTGTATGATTGTTTCCTTACTAAGGAATTCTTCGTATTCTTTTTTAATTTTTCCACTATATAATGGGGCGACTTACTCGTTTTATTTTCGTTTCGTTTGCGTTGGTTAATTCAGAATTAAATTTGGGTGGGTTCCTGGCTTTCTTGTTTCCTTACATTGCTGCACTGCATTCTCAACAATTCAGAACAAACATGTGATAACAATTCTCTCCCTATTCGATGCGTGTTTACATTCCTTTGTTGTTTTTCTTTATTTATTTTTTTCATTTGGAGTCCTTTAATTTTATTTTTTTTTTGTTTTTTTTTTTGGTGCTGGTTTTGTGTTCTTTGTTTTTCCGCAGCTTGTTAACATTTTGTCGCCTATCAATAATAATGACGTTGAGTATTTTGCGGTTTGTTGGGGTTTTCCTGAATGTGTCGTTCAATAATATTTTGTATGTTGCACGCAGAAGTCCTGATGCATCCTGTTTGGCATCAACAACAAGAACATTTATGATATAAAGAATACTTAAATGGCTTCTGATTTTTTGTCTCCTTTTCCTTTCAATGAACTGCCAACCGACCACAAAAGTTCACACTTTGATTTCATTATGCCACTTTACACCAATATTTTTATTTTTTTGTCAAAAGCAGTAAAAATTAAATAAAGAATTTTCATGAAAATGTATTTCCAATTTTTTCGTTTTGGTTTTGTTATTAAATGACAACACGTCATAGAAGATAATATAAAAATCTATATATTCATAGATAGAAAACTAAAGTTTTGTAGTTTTAAAACTAGTGGAAATACTTTTATTAAAACATTGAAAGAATTCCAAAAGAATTGCTTTGAATTGAACATTTTTTTTTCTAAAAAATTTTACTTATATTGAAAAATGAAATTATTTTTCCATTTAGACTCTATGAATATGTTAGTTCGTAAAGAGATTTAAATTAGCCTGTGATCGATACTTATCTGTTGTACCTTATTGTGATAAGACTAGACAATATTATTAGAATCGATATATTTGATTTCAATAAGAAACCTGGCGACAAATGACACTCGAACTCAATGTAAAGAGGATCAATATTTCCAACTTATAAAAATATATATAAATTTAATATCTTAAGGAAAGCATTTTCAGATGCTAAACTGCTGGTCATTTTTAGGGTTCCGTGCACAAAGAATGCTAACGGAACCCTATAACTAAGCCTCCGCTGTCCATCCGTCCATCCGCATGTTTTTCACAGGGCTGTATCTCATGAACTGTATAAGGTAGACAGTTGATATTTTCACAGAGTGAAACAAATAATAAAAATAGAATAAAGTTAAAAATTCATCGTGTTTTCTTTATGATACCCAAAGAAGTATACACTACTTTATTATTATTATTTGATATCATAAGGAAAACAGTTGTAAATGATAAAATTCCTATCATTTTTAGAGTTCCGTGCACAAAGAATGCTAACGGAACCCTATAACTAAGCCTCCGCTGTCCGTCCGTCCATCCGCATGTCTTTCACAGGGCTGTATCTCATGAACTTTTCACAGAGTGTGTATTTCTATTGTCGCTATAAGAACAAATAATAAAAATAGAATAAAATTCAATAAAGAGAATGGGGTCTCCAAACGAGATAGATGTTTTTTTATACTAATGAAATCCACAGAATGTTATTCTCTTGTTTAGGATATATACATATCTCATATAGAAAATGGTTATCATAAATTGCCATAAAAACATACTGCTAGTGATTATTGAAACAAAGGTGCACTGAGTTGCTTTCTTTACCGAGCTTCATTTTTCAAACAATCCGATAACAGACAGGCAGACAGACAAAAGTAAAAAGTATATGATATTATGATGGTACAGAACCCTCCATGGGAGTGGGCCCGACTCTCACTTGGCCTTTTTTTTCACTAGCATTTCACCGAATACATCGTTGAGAACTTACCATAAGTCAATAGCACTTCGAAAACACTTTTCCGCCATCAAAATGGTGCCTCTTAATTCTATTTTTGATGCTGGCAATCAAAACGAGGTGCCTGCAAATACATTTTGGAAGGAATGCCACATTTCCATAAAGTACTGTTAAGTACAAGTGTCTTCAATCAAATTTGTAATGACCACAAAAGTCTAGAGCGCTTATCTTTTTCAAGGACCCTTCGGCCATTCTATTGTTTCACAAGAATAATCTCGCTTGATATGAATAATCATTTTGTATCATTTTAATATGCGTGTTTATTTGGTTTTTAATACCAAATATACTCGTAATCACGAGACATTGCATTACACATTCTACTACTTAACTTCTTAGTTAAAGTCTGTATGGAATTATCGAAACATCTGAAACTGAACTTTTATTTATACTTGTATGTATTCCCTTACTTTGGTTTTCATTTTTTGTTTTATATTTGTATGTATATTATTTAATTGAACTGATTCTCTGTTTTTTTTTTTGCTGCACATTTTATATGAATTATGAAAGGATTTTATTCTTATTTTGTATTGTATTTTGCAAAAGATTTAACAGAATATATTTGTTCCTGTCCACCTTTGCACTATATTGGATGTATGTATCTACCTGATATATATATATATATATGTAACAGAATGTGTGTGTGTGTGTGTGCGGCATTTGTATTGATTGCCTGCGTAGATCATTAAGTATACGCGCCATTAAACCGTTTTTCAGTGGCAAACAAGTGAACCACGCCACAACAAACAACTTCAAAGCCACACCGAGAATGAGGACGATGCTTTAATAAAGCGTTACTTGAGCTCATTATGCGCTTATGTGTGTGTTTATCCTTTTAACTCACACTCACACACACACACACACACACACAGAGAAACACTTATAATCACATACATATGTAAAGCAGACAGTCAGACACGGAGTCAGATAGACAGTTGCACTGAAATATTGCAATTGATGCAATCGCGGCTCCAAATCGATTTAATTTTCGTAATGTGAAAATCGTAGCAAAAAAGAGAAACTCACACACAGATGCAGAAACAGAAAAAAAAAAAAGAAAAAAAAAAGAAAACTCTCACATTATCGCAAAAAAGGAAGTAATGACATTAAATCCTTTTTGTGCTGCAGTGGCATATTTAAGTTGCTGATTAAGCTCAATGCACATGCGAAAAATCTACCTACGCTGCCCTGAAACTCAACTTAACTCACAGCAACTGAACGGAATTCTACTGAATTCTACAGAACTTTCCTATGCCAAATTAAATGCCACCAGATGGTGTGTTCGTGCTTCACTTCTCTTCATTTTGCTTTTCAGGATATCAGTAGCATATTTAAAAACACTGAACACACACGCTTTACACACCTGGGCTTGAGCTTCAGTTCAGCTCAGCTCAGCTCAGCTCAGCTCAGCTCAACCCGAGGGGAGAGTTGAGTACTTGAGGGCTTGATTCAGATGCCTCGACTTGTTTCCGTTAATAAACTACCAACAATAAACTAACCAACAACAATAATAGCAACAACAGCAACAACAGCAACAACAGCAACAACAGCAACAAGGATGTGACAATGACAAAAGAACAGGAACAGTTGCTGGTCACATTTTAAATGCTTTTAATTGAAACTGCAAAATCCTTGATGAGCAACACAAACCAAAAGGTCGAATGAATGAACGAACGAGCAAACAGCCAACCAACCAACCAACCAACTGACCGACGGATCGACGGACCGATAGACCGATGAACTAAAGCCTCATTCGCTTAAACCATTCAAAGGACAACTTTCATACACATCCACATTCGTATACCAGATAATGATAGTTCCAGAGAAAGAAGGACAGGGAAAGTGAGATAGCGACACAGAGGGAGAGAGAGAGAGAGAGATAGTGAGAGAGGTGCAAAAAGAAAGACAGGAAGTTATATAGATACAGAGAGAGCTTCTGTATTATGCGCGTTGCATTCGCCAACACTGGCATATTTTAATGAATATTGGGGATTAAAGGAATTTGCGGATTTTTTTCTTTTTTTCTTTTTTTTTTTTTATTGAATTATGTATTTTTGGTCAGTGACCAAAAAGACTGACTGCCTGCCTAACTGCCCCCGGGCTTTACGAATTTACCAGTAAACCAGTAGCAACAGCAGCAGTAGCAGAAAGAACAAGAACAGATTGCTGGACTATTGAAAAGTGAATTGAAGCCGTGTGAATGATGCAAAACTGAAACCAAAAAAACCAATGGCCGCCGCTTGCGCTTATTCATTTCTTTCATTGTTCATTGTTCGTTCATCGTTACATTATCATTCTCCCGTTACCTTATGCCATCCATCCATCCATCTATCCATCCATCCATCGCTTAGGACGCCATTCACTTTGTTGGTCCGTTCGTTGCTTGTGTTCGATGATTTATTAAGTCATTAGCACTTGTGCGGATTTTTATCTGTTCCTTCATTCATTTGGTCATTCATTCAGTTACTCATTGAAACATTCATTCAATTCATTTGGTCAATCATTCATTTGTTACTTCATTCGTTCATTATATTTCGTTGGATCGCCAACGCATCACCATTGTCAATGGTCAGCGGTAGCAACAGCAGCAACAGAGGCTGCGGCCAAGTGGCAGAAATGGTGGCCAAGTGGCAGTGGCAGTGGCAGTGGCAGTGACAGTGGTTATGGCAGCAACACCATACAATAACTATTGTGATTATCATCATCATTATTATTATCGGCTGGACAAGAGGACATCTCGGACAGCAGCAACATCATCAACATCAGCATCAGAATCAGAATCAACATCAGTATCAGCATCAATAGCAGCAACAATATCAACAGTGACTGCGACCATAAAATGTTCACCTCGTCATCCGTTGAACAACTTGTAATTCTTATTAATTGTGTGTTGTTGTCATGCTTGTTGTTTGTATTGCTTTTACCTATTGTTGTTATGTTTGTATTTGTAGTTGTTGACACACTACTACCTTCACATATACACATCGACATTATCATATGTCTACATACATAAGTACAAAGTACATACATATGTGCACTGAAGTATAATATATACATATGTGTGTGTGTTTGTGTTTGTGTGTGTGTGTGTGTGTGTGTGTGTGTGTGTGTGTGTGTGTGCCTATGCTTATGTGTGTGTTAAATCAACGAAAGTTCATTGTGTTTGGTAGAACGTGCGCTTCAAAGTATGCTTTAATATATTTTAATCGTTTTTTTTTTTTTCATATTAAATTGTTTTTTTTTTGTTTTTTTTTTTTGTTTTGTTAACCAACATATTATCGTACTTATACTTATAGTTGTTGTTGTTGTTGTTGTTGTTATTACTGGTGTTCAACAAAATGTCGCTGGCATAAAATATTCTCTTTGATGTTTATATTCTTGTTGCTGTTGCTGTTGCTGTTGCTGTGGTTCTTGTCGATACTGAAGCGCATTAATATAACAAATTAACTTCAGCAGTTTTAATGCCGCATTGCAACAGCAAACAACAACATCCCACCCAATTTCTTCATTAATTTCGTTCATCTATCCAATCTGTTTTTGTTTTGTCATAATGCCTACCAAATATGGCCATCATTTTTAACTTTATCTCTGGTTTTTTTTTTTTTTTTATAAACTTGATTAACGTACTTTAGCATAAAAAGTGTTAACTTTAGTATAATTAAAACTTATATTGACTAAATTATATAAAATATACAACATAACATACTAACTAAATCAATTTTCAGAGGTCGGTCAAGCTAAGAATGATTCACAAAAAGAATGATTCGCAAAGCAAAAAAGAAGTATCTGTATTTAGTTGAGGTTGTTGAGGTCAAAAATGCCTTTGCATAGCCGGTATGTGGTGGCACACACTAAAAAAACGTCCTTACCTATAGGATAACTGTCCACCCTCGCATAACTTCATGGTGTTAGTATCTTATGTATTCATAAGTCGATTGTAGAACCTGCGTTCTCGTCCCACTTCTTGCATTTTAGTATCTATTCAGTGTACTGATCTACCTGTGCCCAGTTGTGTTTAGACACCAACATCTTGCATTTGCTGCATTGATGGGTCCTGCACTGTTTCTCAGCGCCTCACGCTCTTGTTGCATTGCGTTCTTTTGCCACCCTATAAATACAATATGCATTTGCCGCTTTCCCTATTCTGTGGAGATATTTTCAGCAGTATCCGTGTCCCGATAGCAGTTGTGTGATGGAAAAGTTGACATATTCCCACTGTGTTCTTAGCCCTAGATTCATATCTGTTATAAGTTTTGCTGTCCATCTGATCGCTTGTCGAATTGTCTTTCTTCAGAATCCATAGCTTTTCCCTCTCATTTGCCTATCGTATGTCGTGTCACAATGTTCAGTTCATTCAATTCATTTCATCCTCTACAAATAAAAACACATATGTTAATAAAAAGTTCCATAATAAAACCCCAAGAAGATCAATCAATTCACAATACTCTTGCTGTTTACATTTGGACCTCATACAATACAACCTCGCTCTAATAAGCTGACTGATTTGATACCAGTTTTCATTTGACGCGTTTAACATTTCATTCGACATAATACGTTCTTCCACATCACATCAGTACTGCAGTCTATGAATCGGATGATATTTAAGATTTTGAATATAACATTCTATTGATGTAATGAATAGCTGGAAGAAATTCGATCAGTTGATAAATTTATCTTAAAGGGAACTTAAGAAGTCAACGGTCAACGGTCAACGGTCAAGGATGTTGAAAGAAACACGTGCTGGCAGTTTTTGAAAGCCCATTTCTTTTTTTGGGAAGAAAACACAACACTTTTGATTGTTTTCTTGATACTAAAGCTTTATTGCTTCATTATGTTCTAATTGTCTTTTAAAATTTACATGTCTCTCAATGGAAGCACCTGAGTTTATGATTCAAGGCTTTTGACCAATGCTTTTGACAAATGCTTAACCCCATTGAAGCTTTTTCAATGTTAAACCTTTTATAGTTTCAAAATCTTTGATGACTTTCGTCATCTGATATCAAATTTCTTCTAATATTCATAGCATTTCCATTTAATAATTCATTTTCATTAAGGACTTTAAGTGTAAACAACTCTTGCATGCCCATATTTAGTACATAATATATCATTCATCTAGACCACATAAACTGATTATTTTTTTTTATAAAATAACACCTCTTTTATGATGAGAAGCAATTTCACTGGAAAAGTAAAGTTGAAATAGTTTATTATTGTCAAGGACTAAAATCTCTTGAACTGAATATTAAGTTTCTATTAATTGAGTGTACTATAGAAAAATAATTATGAAGAATATTTTAGTATTAGAATCAGAAATCAATGTTAGTGATGAATTAGATAAAGCATGGAAAAAAACAATTACAACAATTGCGAGTTAGCTTCGTATACAAAAGGTTCCGTACCATCATACAAGATTAAACACAATGTATGTTTAAAATAATTACGTAAAGGAAACATGTGTACCACTAAACAATATGTAAAGATTTGTAAAGCACAATAATTGTCTAATCTCAATACATCTGTTAATACAGATATTTATAGAGTCAAATAAGTTTTCCCTGATCATTTAAATCTTGTGCGTTGTGGTTGCAAAATAATAAAGTATTGCATACTTCTTGGGGTACCACAATACGTGTATTATTGTTATAGTGGCAATAGAAATACACACTCTGTGAAAATTTCAATTGTCCACCTATTATAGCTTATGAGATATAGTCCGCTGACAGACATGGGGACGAACAGCGGAGCCTTAGTATTTGGGCCTCGTCGATGCTTACGATGTCTCGCGCTTGTTGTAGTGATAACTCATTATTATTGATCCTTGGCTACTCAGGTGGAACATTGCCGTAAATTCCGATAAATCGGTCCACATTCAATTGAGACTTTTATGCTCTGGAATATATCCCCATTGAGTCCAATGCGAAGTATCTCGGTCTTACACTGAACAGAAGGCGTAATTGCCAGGAGCATATTAAGAGAAAGAAGAAGCAACTCATCTTCAAAAGCATGGAAAATTAACTGGCTGTTAAGCTATGGGTCCCAGCTCAGCTTGAGAAATAAAGTCCTATTATTCAAGATAATAATTAAGTCAACATATACATATGGCATCCGATTTTGGAGAAGAATAGCTACCTCTAATAATCCATTGAAATTATCCAAAGCTTTCAATCGAAGCTTCTGGGAAGAATAGTGGGTGTTTTTTGTGTGTGCGAAATTCTGTGCTGCACAGAGATTTTCGGACGAAGAAGTCTATCTTCACGGTACAGTGAGCTACATGCGATCAGACTGTGGAATCACCCCCAATTTGATTGCTTTTCACCTGCTCGATAACATATTTCAAACCAGAAGGCTACGAAGTCACCGTCCTTATCGGTTCTCTTTAAACTAATAGCCATAACGTATACTGATGTCTAAAGTCACTCATGTTTATATCTTTGTTCACTTTATGTTATGTATAATTTTTTCATACATAAATAGATTCACTGTTTGACCATAGATGGTGAATAAACAAAAAAATAAGTAATAAAAAATTGTAATTATTTAGAGGCATTATTATTAACCTTTTCTTGTTTCCAATAATGACAATACTCACTCGCAAATCATTTTTAATCCAAGTTATTTAAAGCAATGTGATTTGTTTTCCTTAATTTAATCCAATAGATTTTCATTATCATAAAGTAACATTTGGAATTGCAATCACCAATCATGAAGAATTAGTTCTGAGGATTAATTTGATTTAAGTTTTACATTGATTAAATATGGAAAAACAACACACACAAAAAAGTTGAGTTACAACATTAAAGTTTTGTATAACAAAACCGAACGGATTAAGGAATATAATGCTTACTATATATTATTCTGGCAAATGATTAATCTTATATGATGTTCGAAATTCAAATGTCATCATAAAAAAAAAGCCTCGCTATTACACTTCAAAGAGTGAATTCACTCATTTTTTTTTTTTCTAGAAAAATATTCATATATTTTATAAAAACGCGATAGATATGAAGAAATCGTACATGTATTCTTAAATTAAATTAAAACTTTCTTTCAGTATTAATATCAAGAAATATCAAATAAAGTCGAATCCCGATAAATCGAAGACCATAATCAATCGTTACAAACTTTCGGTCCTTTGAAAAGCTTCGTTAATTTGTAAAAGTCACATTTTAATTTTATCCACAGAAAAAAGTCCTGCAGCGTGAAATCGCAACTGCGAGCAGACCAATGAAGATTGCCAAAACTACTTATCACACGATTCTTGAATCTATTGCACGGATGGTTGATGCTATGCGTGGCGTTCAATATTTTCTTGTTCCTGTCACAAAAAATCAGTTATCAGACCTGAACTCCACAACTCCAAAATCCGCACCACACTGTTACTCGTGCTGGATGCTTTGGCTTCTGTACGAAGACTTGTGGATTTTCCGTTCCCAAATTCTGTAATTTTGTTTGTTTACATAGCCACCTAGATGGGTGCTTCATTTCTTCCAAAATTTTGTACACAATTTTCGTAATATTTTGGTCATGAAAGACCCTCATTCAAAATATGTTTTTAATATTTTAAAGCATTGTTTGAAAGAGAAGCAATCCATATTCGTTCAGAGATTATAAACAACAGTGAGTTTTATTTGCATTGCAATGAATTTAACCTCAAAAAAAAAAAAAACAAAATTTCACAATATAACATTTAAGAAAATATTCGGTGAAAGTTCTGCAATTGGAGAATCTCTTGGGCATGATACTCTCACCAGCATGCTTCCAGAAATATTACTTTTTATTTGATTCATGTTCTTTAACATAAATGTTTATTCATTACCTGCAGTTTGCCAGGTTAAATGGACTAACATCCAGGGGATTCCCAAATTTTAGGTGAATACACAATATAATGGTGGATACAAGAGAATGGGTATGCATAGATTTTCATAATACAGTAAGGCAAGATACTGATTTTGTATGGACGCAATCCAAGTCCCAAACTTGAAGAGATTAATCAGACAGATAATGATCCAAAGTATGCTGCACTTAGAACTCGGAGATATCCATTAGAGTCACAATTTCAATTGAAAAAGTGATCGGCCTAATGCTTCGATTTCAATCTGGGTAAAAATCTGAAGCTATTAGAAGACAAAAGTGATTTTGTGAAACCTTTTACTTATGATCCAATGATATCTGGTGCTTTTTTTCATAATTTTCCATTCCTTCAAATAACTAAAATGAGTAAAAGTGACCAATATTTGCTTAAATTCATTCGTCTTTAAAGTCTCGTTAAAACGAAAGCATCTGCCATTCTTAAAAAAAACCCTCTTCACTTGTAATATCGAATTATCGGGCTTCGGCTGTAATTTATTTCGAAATTTGCATAAAATATTTGGACTACAAGTAAATTTTCGACATTTGACAATAGAAGGCCTCACCAGTAAGTTATTTTCGAAATTTTCATATATAAAATTTCACATTATCATAAGGTTAACAAGTTCATGGTTTGTAGCGAGATATTTCCTTTCACCAAATGAGACTTATTTAAAGAAATAAGCCACTCGCTTAATTAATCTCTAAAAGTGATAAACTTACAAGATTTTTAAAAAGTCATTCTATTGGCAATGCAAAAATTTATACATAGTGATATATATTTTTGGTATGAGTTGCCACAAAAAGTATTTTTCCAAATTGATAAATGGGTTCCCTGATCAATATGATAGCGAGGGTGATTCTCCTGCCTCTATAGTATAGTTGCTGTAGAAAATTTAAGACAAAAAAAGGCTCTTCAGAGAAACCAATTAATTCAACAAGCGGCAATCGTGTCAAGCAATTCAATAGTCGTTAACAATAAATTGAAAAATGAAATAATGAAGCATATACTATAACTGAAAATGGATCTTATTATGAAATCAGTAGCTATGATGAGATTTGAGATAACAACGAAATGATGGCGATGTTTCCGAAGGATGATATACCAGTTTACAAATTAATAGGTTTTTATATATCATCATATGACTGAATCAGTAAAAAAATTAATATTTCTGGAAGTGTCCAAGTTACCATGCTAAGTTGATTCACAAAATACCAGGTGAATAAAAAGTAATGGGGATACTAAACATAACAAAAAGTTGTAGACAGAATATATGTATGTTAGAGTTTCATAAATATATTTCACCACATTTGCCATTTCGAATCCCAAACATGAATAGATTACCCAGCCAGATACCCAAAACCGAAAGCACACTGTTCGTAAAACCCAGAATTACCTGCTAGAGTCACCATTCCAGTTGAAGGAGTGACTGACCCAAAGTCTAAACCTCAATCTGAGCAAAAATTTTGAGCTCTTTAATATTGAATAGAGTCAGAGAGCCATTATTAGGACTTTGGGGTATATGGAATGGACATGAATTGATAGCCCCAGGACCCATATTCACAAATTGTTAGAAAATATGTCTGAGAATGTGTATTGAAATAAAAAATAATTAATTTTCGATCAAAACTAAAAAAAATATGTTATAAATAGAATTATAAGCAAATATATTTGTATGCCTATCTGATATTTTTAATAGTAGATTAGATACATACTAGTATGGATTCTACGAATAAAAGAAGACAATTGGACCAATTCGAATGTTGAATTTTCTTTGTCAATATATTCTAGATATGGGTTCCTTTGAGACTCCCGTTAACATACTATATACATCACGTATACTGTACATCACAAGGAAGTGATTATACCAATTTAAACTATGTTTGATTGGCAGAAAAATGTCAGAAATTCGTTAAAAAAAAAACGAAAAACGAAATGATTCTCTTTTGCATTAACATTTTGTTTCTCTTGTTGTTATTATTTATTTTGTTTTTTTTTTTTTTTTACACTTTTTACACATTTTATTTTCATGACAGAAGCAGCAAATGAAATTGCATTTATTTACCCTTCATTCATTCATTGGAAAATTGTTGTTTTTTCTATAAGGCACATTCAATTGTATGTGGATTTTGTAATATTTCAATATAAAATATAATGAGTATAAATAATTTCTTTCATTTTACAGATTGACTTTACTTGAGATTATAACATATACCACAGTAGCGTTGTCCGGCACGCATTGCTGCACTCCCGGCATGATGCTAGTTATTGATTTTTATAGTCATTGTTCTTATATAGTAAGTTGTTAATATGAAAGCATGTTAATCAAAACATAACTTCTCTTAGAAGTAATATAAGAATTTCATCGGTTTAAAGGTGTAGAAGATGATATCTGTAGTGCCATCTGGTGGGCAAGTAACGAGAAAGTGGATAGCATAAAAACCTTCTCGATGTAAAAATACATATGTATTTCAAATTTCATGGTGATCGGTCAAACTGTATCGGAGTTTAGTGCCGTCAAACTATTTTTTTCCGTACATTTTTATACGTACATATGGATATCATTAAGAGAAGTGCATATAAAAAGGTTTATCACACTGAATATAAATTACTTTAATTTCACATTTGTTATTTTAATCTCATCGTTTGCAATTTTAAAATGCATTTTCATTTGCTAGCGTCAATTTTAAAAACAAAAAATGAAAAATACACACACAAAATAATTTTAATTTAAATCGATCAAGTGAAATAAAGAATTTCAAAATAAACAATAAAAGAAAATATACACGAACAAAATCATTTGTGAATGACAATGATGATGATGATGATGACGATGTCTGATATTATAGCATATCTGTGTATCTGTCTATAACATATATCACAGGTTGTCATGCATGTCTACAAACTTCATTCCTGTATTTCTACATATGGTTATTATTAGTTCACTCACTCATACAATTCTTCATGCTGTTTTTGCAACCATTCATTTATGCATTCATCTAAATATTCCTTCTTCATTCATGTATCCCTGAAGGTATCGATTGAGCTCATCATCCAGTCCATCGAGTTCATCGAGTCCATAAAGCCCATCATTCCGTTCATCCAGTCCATCCAGTTGTCATGTCTTTCTGTTTTTCTGTCTTTATGTTTTTTATTTGTTGTCTATTCATAACAGATTGTTGATCTGATTGACATGTTGCTGCTTCTGTTGTCAACGAAATGCATTCTCTTACTTACTATCTATTCAATCCAAGGATGAATAAAAACAACAAAATTTGTGTACGTACACACCTGATAAATTCATTGTCCGTCGGTGGTTGCCATTAGTTTTGTGCAATAATAAAACAGGAAGGAATTTTATCTTTTATCCATGCTCAAAGTGTGTCCTGGTGCAAAAAGGATCAGTGGGTGGTCAATCAAATGGAAAATGCTGTTATTAATAATATCAGAATCAAAGATGCATTCTGATGCCGCCTCAATAAATATTGCATATCACAGATATGGCATTGCTCTTCATTACTTTGTTTTGTTTTGATTTGCATTGAGTTTTTCTGTATTTTATATTGGGCTTTCCTTTTCATACATTTCCATTTCTATATTTTTTTTTTGTGTTTTTTTTGTTTTTTTTGTTTTTGTGCTTTATTGTTTTGTGGTCATCATGTCGGTTGACCACTTCCAAAATATTCAGCCGCTCACGTAGGCATCCCTAAACCACCAAAAAGATACAAAAAATAATCATAATAATAATAATAAAAAATGCCTGAAACACCCAAACATTGACACATAAACACTCACACTCACAGACACAGCCACAGATACATACACTTCCACATGCAGATACATAGATACATCAGAGTAAACATAGATACGTACGTATGCACATACATATATAGACACATATTACACTCGAATGTCGCTTCAAAAACGCAACTTGAGTTTGACTCTAATTCTTTTTTATTTTTTTTCTTTTTATTTTTTTGTATATTATTCTATTTTGTTTGTTATTTTGTTCTCATTTGTTTCATTGGTTATTTATTCACTTTTTTCATTTCATTTGTTTGTTGCATTTTCCCCTTGTATGGCAAAAAAAAAAAAAAAATAAAATAAAACAAGAGATACATTTTTTTTTGTCCATTTTTTTAGTTGGTTAACCGTTGAATTATCAATTTCGTGGTGTAACTTGTGGCGTATAAGTGCGGTTCACCAATGATTTTTCAAGGTTTCATTGTGTATTGTGTATTGTTGTTGTTGTTGTTGTTGTTGTTGTTAATTTGATGTCCACATACATATAATTAAAGTGCATATATGTCTGTGAATGGTTTTGATTGTGAACCCATGAGTGTGTCAATGAAATTGATACGTTAAATTTTAATTAATATTGTTATTAAATGTAAATGAAAAAAAAAAAAAAAAATTATATTAAAAAACAAAAGAAAATGTCACATAAATAAACTTAACATAAGTCAAAATGAGGTTTATTCATCGTAGATACTTTTACTTTGAATTACTCCAACTTATGTATATGTGTACAATGTTAAAGCCGCCTTTATTGGATTCATAAAATTTGATAAGTTCTTGTATCAAACAAACGATTGAATTGATTCAAAAATAAACTTCTATAGCAATTTTAGAATGCGAAACAATTTGAATTTGAATAATTCGGTAGCAGGAAGCAGTGACATTTTTGACATGGCGGTGCCACATTGGATGCTTGTCCAGAATCAGTCCAAGATAACAAACTTGGTCAATCTGAGGAATGATACTACTGTTAAGGTTTATTGCTGGATAAACTTCGCGCCTTAACGTCAAATTCTTCCAAACACACTTGACTATCCTAAGGACGATACCAGTGCTTAAAAATCTTCAGGTTCATTTAAAGTTTATTAAAATAAAGTGAAATGAAAAGAATAATAAATTCATATATACCTATAGTGGTTTATATCTACTGGACAACAAATTACAGACCTTATTTAATAATATATTCTATCTCAAAATCTCAACTATATTGTGAGACAATTTTTCTGTTGAATATTCCAGATTGCAGGGTTTTTAAAGAATCAATTGATTGTCATTGTGATATAGATAAGTAAAAAAAAAAATATTATGGTGTCTACACATAATAATATTGTGTATACGATTATAATGAAATATACACATTATAATATCAAACAGGAATTAGAATGGAAAATTAATCAAAGACACAGAAATTCTTGAATAACTAAGATCAGATTCTTGACAATATATGTTAAGACTAGACAATAAGAAGAACACACAAAATTCAAGAAGAAGGAAAGCACAAACAACGAAAAACGGAAGAAAATTTTGGTGCGTGACTTGGTCAATATATTTTCTTTTAAAGCTCCATTTTTTTTTTTTTTTTTTTTTTTTTTTTTTGTGAATCGATTGGAATTAAATAAACGCTATATGTTACAGAAAGCCTATTACAATATATTAATGAAAACCGCATTGAAATCGGTTAAGCTATTTCTGAGAAGAGACAGAACAAACAATTTTATATATACATATTATATAGATATAGGTAGATGACAATTGATTGAATCTTTGATAGAAACCCCTATATAAATGGAATGAAGTCGAAGCGGTCATGAATAAGATGAGTAAATTTAAATTTATAATTCAGGTATGTTAAAAACTATTATCCAAGAATCACTGGAAGAGCAGCTAGGTTTCCATAGGGGATCGATCAGTGGAAATATTCAACCATCTGCATAAGGCTTGTGCTTGCGAATGAATACAAATAAATGGCAAAAATTTTTGAATACTATATTTGATGTTTGCCAGAAATGAATCTTGGCCTTCAGACAAAACTCAATTTGTGTTACAATTGAAAACATTGAAGGCTATTTCATTTCATTTCATCTATTCAAAGTTTTATAATATAAATGTACTTGTGTGTAAGTTAATTAAGAGTTCAAGATCCATGCTTTTTGTAGTTAGGTATACATTAGGAATACATAACAGGGAACAGTTTTCACTAACAAAAGGAAAGGAGGACATTGAAGGCTATAATGATTGTCAAATATAACATGAAATATCCATGTGTTGATTTCTATAAATACCTTAAAAAAAAAAAAAAATCAGAAATCAGACTGTTTTTTGTGGGGATTTACCAATAGTAAGTATATCGCAAAGATTTTACTAATTATTTTTATGGTGAATATTTCAATTCCAATATCATTTTATAGTCAACAAAAAAAACATCTAAGTGTTTATGTTCAATAAATCTTTCAAACTGAAATCATCATCCTGGTGAGTTTTGGCCTGCTACCTATGGGAGCTCTATATGACCCAGTCCTTTGCAGTCCCTCTACAATATTTATATTTTATTTTATTTTGTCAAACTGTTCACAATCTTGGTTTGCCTATTGCTTGGCATCTAGAATTATGTTCTGCACTCTTGAAGTATCTATCTACAAGGTGTGTGTCAAAAGTTTCCGAACTTTTCAAAAAGAAAAAAAAACTACAAAATAGTTTGGAATGAAACTTTG